>CM059267.1:24787319-24792319 GCA_030347295.1 Setipinna tenuifilis | reverse complement strand
TCACACACACAAAAAAGGCTAAATTAATTCCGACACACCTTCACACACACACATGCACCTATGCACACACACACATACGCACGCACACACAAACATGTACGCACACACACACACTCACATGCACACACAAACACGCACACAGACACACGCACACACACACAGACACACACACACACAGACACACACACACACACACACTCACATGCACACACAAACACGCACGCACACACACACGCACACACACATACACACACACACACACATACACACACACACACACACACAGACACACACACACACTGGGATGCAGTGTTTACCTCTCAGCCAGGCCCCGCTTGGTGAGGCCTGAGATGATGATGGGATCAAAGGGCTCCTCTGTCCCTGAGATGGTGATGCCCAGCGGACCCCCATAGCGCTTCAGCTCCACCGTGTAGATGATGGAGCCCGACGTCTCCTGCTCGTCTGAAAACACACACACGTGCACAAACACACGCATACATGCACACACACAATCACACACACACGTACACGTGTGCAAACACAGTCATGCATGCAGCCACACGTGCACACACACACACACACACACACACACACATACACACACAGGTGCACAAACACACCCATGCAAGCATACAAACCAGCACACAAACACACACACACAACAAAAAAAGGAAGTGAGTGGGGGATCACAGATCACACAGACTTTCACATTATGGGCATTTTGCGACGTAGGCACAGCACTGTTCCTAAAGCATCCCTTGGGAGGTGCCCAGACACTGGGGGGGGGGGGAGGACCATCCTTCCCCTGTGATGTTCCCTCTTGGATGGGCTTCATCCTCAGACAGACCACCCCTGAGACGTAAAGCCGTGGGGACTGCAGTTTCACTACTCAGCTCAGAGTTCAAAAGAAGCACAAACAGCGGCTCCCTAGTGAAGACTCCTCCAGCCTCCTCATCACTGAGCAGAGATATCCGGTTTAGTAAATACCCCGCTGCCAGGCATGTATTTTTTGACCATTTTTAACCTGTTTTTTTTTTCTTTCTTTCTTTCTTTCTTTTTTTTTGCGGACACATGCAAGTCTACAGACATTAAACTTGGCATGTGTCTTCAATGCAGAGACACTGCCCCAGCACAGGGGCCTAGTTTGAGTGCCAGCAAACTCCAAAGGAGAACGGCTCCCTCTGCTGGTTCAGTGCTAAATGGCGGGAGAGCAGTACATTTAACCACACACTGAAAACTGTAGCATCTTATATAGCTTCACCACAACTTTGAGGTAAAAAAGGTTCTGTTTTCCATATTGTGTGTAAATCTCCCACGCCTATAGCGTCTCTGTCCCTAGACACCTCTTATCTGTTGTCGATTTCAAAAAACGCCTGAGTCACAGGAGCTGGCAGATAACAGAGGACGCCACGCTGCTGGTGCTTTAAATAGGTGAGTGCCAAATCTAAACTGGAGGTAGAGATAATCGGACATTTTGTAAACAGAGTGCTGATAAAAGAGCGGTAATCTGCTTGGGCTTTCCACTGTTTACATTCCTCCTCTAAACCTGCGCTGCCCTTTACCTCAGTAAAGCCTTGGCAACTATACAACCGAACAAGACAAAAGTCAGACTGAAGGAGAACACCAAGGTTTACAGGAAACACCACACTGTCCACAGGACTGTCCGTACAGTAGATACTGATACAGGGACCAACAGTCACTGACCTCAGCCCGGGCAGTCAACCAGTACACGAGGCATGGATTGTCACTGGGCAAGTAAAATGAGATGTTGTTCAGAATGAGCCACAAGGAAGGTTTATTGTGACTGTGACCAAGAGGACTACTTAAGTACAGATATATTATACAATACAATATACAATATACAATAGTAATATTCTCTGTAATTCAGCTTTTTAATATGACGCATGGAGAAGCACTCCTGTGCTTTAGGCCTTTAAGAGTCTTGTCTCTGCCTGCATGCTGGCCACCAGGATTAATGGAGCACAGGAGGCAGGCTGAGAGCGCACCAGAGGACGGATACACCAGCAGCAGGCACAACACAATCTGCTGTCTCACGCTGGCCCAGAGGCTCTGCTGTGTGTGTGTCCGTGTGTGTGTGTCTCTGTGTGTGAATGTGTGTGTGTGTGTGTGTGTATGACTGTGTGTCTGTGTGTGTGAATGCGAATGTGAATGTGAAGAGTGTGTGTGTGTGTGTGTGTGTGTGTGTGTGTGTGTGTGTGTGTGTGTGTGTGTGTGTGTGTGTTTGTGTGTGTGTGAATGTGAGTGTGTGTATGTGTGTGTGCTTGTGCAGCACAATTTATTGCATACATTTTGTTAGGTTTTGCGACTATGTCTTTCTTTTCATATCTTCCCTGGTCCACATTGTCTTCATTGTTCTTGCACACAGTGTCATTCCAAGATTATATGTGCCTGGATGTATGTCTGTGTGTGTGTGTGTGTGTGTGTGTGTGTGTGTGTGTGTGTGTGTGTGTGTTGTGTGTGTGTGTGTGTGTGTGTGTGTGTGTGTGTGTGTGTGTGTGTACCTGGGTTTTGCATTGTGCCCTTTGTCTGGCCTTGTGTGTGTGTGTGTGTGTGTGTGTGTGTGTGTGTGTGTGTGTGTGTGTGTGTGTGTGTGTGTGTGTGTGTACCAGAGTTGTCCTCGTCCTTGCGGATTTTGAGCTTGACCAGATCCTCGCTCTGCATGAGGATCTGCATGGCATCCTCCATAGAGCAGTTCTCCAGACGGATGTTATCGATGGCCAACAGCTTGTCTCCGGGCTCCAGAGTTCCCGTTCTGGTGCCAGAACATTCCAGAATGAAAGGGGCAAGGAAGAAGAAAAAGACAAAAATATAATATTATAATGAATGGGTAGTAATAATGTCTCAAAAAACAAAACAAAACCGCAAATGTGGTCCAGTTGAATATGTTTTTAACATAATAAATCACTGTGAGACCATGTGTATTTGTTATTATTATTGTTTTTTTATTATGTTCTATATACAATGCCAGCACCAAATAGAGCTACCAGGGATATTTATTTTGATTAGTGTGTGGATGCGAACACAATGTACATATGCTACTTTAAGCAACATTTTTTTTTACCTTTTTTAATATGTCAGGTTAACCTAATGCGTTGTTCAAAGAATGAATTTACAAGACCAAATACTGTTTTGCAAGATAGTCAACTGTAATTTGCCATTTATTACAGAACATGTATTGGCCACATGTGTTCAAAAGGACTATGTCTCCCCCTGCTGGTTGATGTGAATGAATGCAGAAACACCATAACATATCTCCTTATTTGGTAAATTGAGGAAAAAAACAACAAATCATGTTTGTGATACAAAGGTCAGTGCTAACTCACCTGTGAGCCATACTTCCTTTCTTAATGTCTGATATGATCAACGGTTCACCAGGTTTCTTGTTTGCTGAAAAAAGATCAAGCAAATCACAAGGAATTTCCATCAGTACAGAGCAATACTTCTGTGTCGATGTTAAGGAGTGTGCACAGTAATTACATTTTTACACTCAAACACACATACACAGAGAGAGAGAGAGAGAGAGAGAGAGAGAGAGAGAGAGAGAGAGAGAGAGAGAGAGAGAGAGAAGGAGGGAGAGAGACATTTCTTTTCCTTGGAGAAGTGTCCTAAAATGAAAAACATAATTTCATAATTGCTCACTTTAAATAAAAAACAACAATTTGTATTTAAATATTCATGGGTCGTTTTTAAATAGCGGAAATGGGATTTATGTGGGTTAATTCGAGAGGGAACTTGACTGATTATGCTACTTTATATTTTATCTCTCATAAGAGTTACAAATATTTTCTATTTCACAGTTGAATAGATCTTAAATCAGTGCACTTCTCCTCTATGTTCTTACACACAAATTCCATTACTTTAAATGTCTCCTACATTGGTTAAAAATGATAGATTTAGAATTAAATTTAGAGTTTACAGAATGAAGTTTAAAGGTTTAGAATTATACCTCACCTAATTAGATTCAAACATATAGGTTTGGAATTTAAGCCTTGCCTAGTCAGGTTTAGACATATAGAGTTTACACTTTACCTATATAGTAAAACTCAAGTTTGTTTGATTACTCTGGAGCTATTGCGGTGTACACTCTCAGCAATAATGTGACAGTAGGGGTACAAAATTTGTATGTTACCTTACAATCAGAATTAATGTACACCTACAGGCTAATATTTGGAGAAGGTACAGTCTAGTTGTTAAAACGTACAGTTATGTGCCTTTGAGAGTACTGCTGGAGTGACAAGCTCTGTACCCCTAAACATACAGTATATATATATTCTGTGCCTTCTTTTCTGAGAGTGCAAATACCCCATGTACAGTCAAATAGTGGTTGTGACCAGTAGTTTCCAGTAGTTACGTCCTGTGCGAGAACATTTTTATGGTGACTTGAACTCTTTCACCCCTTTAAATGACTCTAAGTTTCCTCAAAATCCCTCAGTGACACATTTATCATATGCGTAAGTAGACATGACTGTGTGTGTGTTGTGTGTGTGTGTGTGTGTGTGTGTGTGTGTGTGTGTGTGTGTGTGTGTGTGTGTGTTTGTGTGTGTGTTTTGGTCCTGTGAGAGAGATTCACTCTGCATAAACAACGCTGCTGTCCAGCGGGTTTTCCCAGGCTCTGTAACACAGGGGCCCTGGGCAGCAACACACTTTGAGTAGTGTTACAGTTCATATGGGTCTGAGGATCTGCCCTTAAAACAACAACAACAACAACAGGCTATGAATAAAACTAGACTGAAGCACAGAGGGAGCATCGCTCATAAATAATCTGGACGCTTCCTGCACTATTTTAACTAAGGAGGAATAAGGGAGTGCTGCCCTGAAATGCCCAAGTGAATTTGCTGTTGTCTGGTTAAATATTACAGAACCTTCCCCCAACCCCCAAACCTCCACTCCACCCCTTCAGCATCTTTGTTCTGTTGCACATTTTTTTTTGTTCTCTTGTGTCTCTTTCTGTTTGTTCTGTTGTCTCTTTGTACGTCCTG
>CM059267.1:24779819-24782319 GCA_030347295.1 Setipinna tenuifilis | reverse complement strand
AAATAAACTGTAGCACTGTAGCCCCTGTGAATGCCCTACGGATGAATGCTCTGTATATACTGTGCCTTTGTGTGTGGGAGGATGTAAGCCTGTGTGTACATTTCTTCAAACATCAAATCATTTCTTTCTTCCTTTCCTTCTTCCTTTCTTTCTTTCTTTCTTCAAGTCACAACAGAACTACACAATAGAGACAGTGTGGGCCCTCCCTGGGAATCTGAATCTGGGATCTGGACATTGCCATTGCTTGGATCTTGGGACGTAATAGAACACTGTTTGTTATAAATCAGCAGTGAACTGTATGTGTGTGTGTGTGTGTGTGTGTGTGTGTGTGTGTGTGTGTGTGTGTGTGTGTGTGTATGTGTGTGTGTGTGTGTGAATGTGTGTGAATGTGTGTGTGTGTGTGTGTGTGTGAATGTGTGTGTGTGTGTGTGTGTGTGTGTGTGTGTGTGTGTGTGTGTGTGTAAGAGAGAGAGAGATAGAGAGAGAGAGAGAGAGAAAGGAGTCTGTAAGAAAAGAGTGTGTATGTGTCTGTGTATGTGTGTGCTTTAACTCGTGCTGAAGTACATCATTAGTGCCAGTAGGGGGCAGCTACATGACAGATATAATACAGCAATTACCCAGAATACTCCACTGTCCCTTTCCCCTTGTTGCCCATTACAGTCAGAGGGGAGTAATGAGTATGTGTGTCTCTGTGAGCATGCATGAATGCATGTGAGTGCGTGGTTGTATAACTAAGTGTGGACACGGAGGAAGTGAAGTGTGTGCGCGTGTGTGTGTGTGTGTGTGCGTCCTTGTGCATTTGTATTTCTGTTTTGTGCATGTGTGTCTGTGTGTGTGTTCATGTCTGTGTGTGTATTCATGAATGTGCATGCAGGGTTGTGTGTGTGTCTGTGTAGGTGTGTGTATGTCCATGCATGTGTTTGTTATATGTGTGTGTGTGTGTGTGTGTGGATGTGGGTGAGTGTGTGTACAGTATCTGCGCACACACATCTCTGTGTCTGTGCATACATGTCGTGTGCTGTACCTCTCGGCTGAGCTGTCAGGCTCGATGAAGCGTATGAGGGGAGGTGCGGAGAGCGTCTCGGTGGCGAAGATGCCTCCTTGCAGCTGCACCCCAAAGCCATTGAGGGGGTCTCCCCCCAGCGTCACCTCGCTGCTCTCCACGTGCACTATCTGCCCTCCGGGACCCACCGAGCTCGAGGCCAGAGACACTGACAAATAGAGATGAGAGATGAACACACACACACACACACACACACACACGTACACTCAGATATATATATGTACTGTATGCATGCACACGGCCTGGCACACACACACACCTATGCACACACACACCCAAACACATACACATACACACACACACATAAAACACAACACAACACAGTACAGAACACTCACAAACACCACAGCAAACACACACACACACACACACACACAGCACAACACACACAGTGCGTGTGCACACATAAAAACACACAAACACACACAGAAAACACATAAACACATACATTGTATTCTGGAAAGGTCTTGAGCCACATTGTTTTTCCCAGCACAAAAATACTCCTAAGCACATCTGAAAACAAGTCAGTCCCACCCCCACTCAGTCACACTACCCACCGAGTTCAGCCAATAGTAACCATCAGTTTTTAAGGGTCGTTGAAGATTTTTGCCCAGAGTTGCATTTACAGAGAAACATACACACACGTATCTCATTATACAATTTTCAGGTCTGTTTTGGAACCCTGAAACCCAGGTCTGTTTATATATTATGGGCAATCATGGGCTAGCAGTGAAGGAATTGTGGCCAAGCCAAAAGGGTCACAGGTTCAATTCCCCACACCGACAGTGTAGGTGGGGGGTGGGTGGGAGTGAATGACCAGCCCCCATGGCCTCCATCATCCCCTGTTGTCACTAAGGGTGCCTTGAGCATGGCACCGTCCCCCATACACACTGTGGCGCATGTCCACTGTGTCACCTACGGTGTCCACCATCACCTACATGAGCTCTTGTGGTCCTTCTGCCGCTGCCTCCTCTTCAGCATGGAGTTGCGGGGGCTCATGGGGGGGTGCGAGGGGCGGGGCAGCGTGCTGGATGTCTGACTCGTCATCCCAGAGGTGGTGGTGGTGGAGCCCGGAGAGAAGTTAGTGGACACCACAGCTACAGGAGGACAAGGAGGAGAAGGCAGGAAGGAGGGAAGGAAGGAGAAGAAAGTGATGTTAGCTCATTAATACAGAGGCAGAAAGAAAGAAAGACAGAGGGAGGGAGACAGAGAAAAAGAAAAATACAGTGGTAGAAGTGAGGAAGATATGAAAGAGAAAGAGGGGATGAGCAGTGCATGTTTGTCTTCTGCATACAATCATATATTTGTGTATCTGACTTGTGTGTGTTGTGTGTGTAATTTGTGCACTACTGTATTTGACAGGCACAAAGACAGATAGCAAATAGTACTATATATCAGTAGACTGACAGATTGGCAGATATCTGTGCTATGTGGTGT
>CM059267.1:24757319-24774819 GCA_030347295.1 Setipinna tenuifilis | reverse complement strand
CTCAAAGAAGCCAGTGGTCCGTGTGCACCAGGGGGCCTCTCCCTTCCTCCTGTGGGGACTGCTGAGTGGGTCCCCAGGGATACGGCGGGAGAGGAGGGGAGTGGTGGGGGGTCTGTCCCCATGAGGATGGGATGGAGTGTGTGTGTGTGTGTGTGTGTGTGTGTGTGTGTGTGTGTGTGTGTGTGTGTGTGTGTGTGTATTCTCATAGAAGAGGAGGGAGCACAGCCTGAGATGTAGAGGCTTATATCAACTAATGATGGAACACTTGAAGAAGCAGCACATGTGAAAGCAAGCACACACATACACATGCACACACATGCGCGCGCGCACACACACACACAGATACACACACACACACCCACATACACACACACACACACACACACACACACACACACACACACACACACATTCACTCATGCACACACACACACACACACACACACACACACACACACACACACACAGATATAGACACACACACACACACACTAACAGCCCCTGCTAGGATGCAGGGTGTGCGGAGGCGGTATGTCAACTTATCATAATGGAACACAGTCGAGGCAGCACACGCAAATAAACACACCCACGCATAAATATACTGCACACACACACACACACACACACACTCACACAGGCTTTTGCTGCTGTGTTGTTGCTGTCTTGCTGAGTTGGTCATCAAACTACTGTATTTTTCTTTTTCCAAGGCTGGTGAGGGTACAGAAATCGATGTACAGTATCATGGCGCAATGTAGATCCGTACACACACACACACACAATTTTTTATTTTCTTAATCTAGGCATTTTACAACTGTGCACTTCTTGGACCTACTGTATGTGGCTTTTCACCTCACTTCTCACAAGTTTAATAAACCAAGGGCCACTACAGCTGCCACACGGATAAATAATGTTTTGCTGAGATGCTCCAAAACACCCTACGCAGCACAATCCAACTGAGCTGTGTGGGTGGTCAGTTGGTCTTATGTGTGCATGTATGCTCGTGTTCTTCTGTTTACGTGTTGATGCATGCACGTGTGTGTGCATGTGTGTGTGTGTGTGTTGTCTGCACGTGCATTGCATGTTTGTGTGGAGGGGGACAGTCTAAGATGTATGCATGCATGTGTGTGTGTGTGTGTGTGTGTGTATGTGTGTGTGCACTCATGCATGCGTGTGTGTGTGTTTGACTGAGTGAGTGGGTGAGTGAGAGTGTGTGTGCACGCTCATGCATGTGTGTGTGTGTGTGTGTGTTTGACTGAGTGAGTGTATGTGTGTGCGTGCACTCATGCATGTGCGCACATGTGTCTGTGTGTGTGTGTATGTGAGTGTCTTACCAGTGTCAGTCGCCTTGTTGGGCAGTCTGTTGTGATGGGCAGGGAGGATCTCCAGCTTGACCTGGTCGGAGGTGCTGGCCAGCAGCTGGGTGGCCTCCAGCACTGAGCAGTGCTCCGTACTCGTGCCGTCTATGGACAGGATGTGGTCACCCACGTGCATAGCCCCACTCCTGAGACACAGGGTGGAGAGAGGGATAGATAGAGAGAGAGAGAGAGAGAGAGACAGAGAGAGTGATAGAGAGAGAGAGATAGAGAAAGACAGAGAAAGACAAAGAAAGTGATAGAGTGATAAAGACAGAGAGAACAGAGAGAGGTAGAGAGAAAAAGAGAGGGAGAGAGTGGAGAGAGATATACAGTATAGAGGAATGGGCATGAAAGCAGCAGAGGGGACATGGTCAGTAATACAAGTGCGGAAAGGTGCACAGAGAAAAAAACGCAAAGTCTTGTGTGTTATTCAGCTGTTAATCATGCGGAGTACTACCACTTTAAATATAAAACTACTCATGACTTTACAAACTGTAATTTGCAGAATATAAGGCGTTTAACATAAGACACATCACTATAGGATGACAGAGAACTGACCAAAACTTATAATAAACATTTGGCTACTGCTACAGTTACATAACATAAAGATACATCATATTTCATTCCTCATCTAACAAGAACAAGTATTGGGAAAACACCTGTTATGAACATGTTGCTTTAGAGCTTGTACCATACTTTACAGTAAAGTAAAGTCTACTAAGTTTATATGACTTGCGGAGGACTTCTGTCTGTGATTAATAATAAGAGCTCACTGACCTGTCCACAACACTGGCAGGTTTGATCTTGTCGATGACGATGACCTGCTTGTTTCTGTAAGTGGCAGTGGTGAGCATGATGCCTAGCGACGCCCCCGGAGACTTGGCGATCTCCACCAGCAGAGGACCCGACGCGTTTGTGACCGTGTCTGTTTAAAAAACGACACCAAAGAGAGAGAGAGCTACATCAGCACTTATTCAGGTTGATAAGTGTTTTATGAGATAACTGTGCCTTCCCTTGTGCAAGAAGTCAACTGGGTAACACTAACACAGAGCTGTAGTCAAGGATAAATTACATAACAATGTTATGATATTTTAATTAGTTGTGTTCTCTGGTGTCATATAATTGTGAAACACTATTACACTGTCATAGCATAAACATTATGAAAATGCCATGACCAAAATATGAAACAAAATGTCACTGTTACATGGTAGGTGTGTAGTAAATATCCCAAAAAGTTAAGAAAATAAGTTAATACTTGCTCATTGTATGGAATTACAAGCTTAAGACAATAACTTCTTAATATTTCATCACTGTGCAGTAAGCAGCAAATCCAGAGAGGGAGAATCATTTCTGGAACATTCTCTTTTCTTCAAAACCTTTTCTTCTTTCATCATTTTCGTGGAAGCTACAATCTCCCAGGAAAGTTAAATTAAGTTAAGAGTACAACATAGCACACTTGACTTGACATAATTGGCTGTCAGTATATTAGAGACCTAATTCTTAAACTTCCACATAGTATATCTTAAAACAAATGCTTCATTTTGTCTAACCAAAAGTGGGGCACACACTGGATTATGGCCATCTAATCGTGACTTCTGGCCTGAGTGAAATCTAAATCTGACTGAAAATCTGCCAACCAAGATAGCAAAAACAGATGCATAGTTCAGACGTTCAGTATAGACAAACCAAGCAAGGTGTCCACATCACTACTGAAGAGCCACACAACACATCATTCATTACAACTTTGTAACAATAGCTATAACTATGACATAACACCTTCATTATTAGTGCATAACAACTTTGACACTTAGTGTGTAACAACTTAAACACTTACAGACCACAAAACATTAACAAAAGATTGGGTAAACCAATCCTGTGCTATGCTGTGTCAGCTGAGCCTGCTTGTGGATGCCTGTGCTGCCCTCTGCCCTCCCTACAAGCCTGTGTCAGTCTACACCTCTCTGTGCCCAATCCCATCCCTCCTTCATCACTGCAGCAGGCCAGTCATCAGGTGTATCGTGACATGGTTGCCATAGGCCTCTGCTCCCCTAACCCTTGTGTTGTTCCCTTGAGTTGGTGAGGGTTTGGGGTTGCGTGCATGGGGTGCTGGGGGGGTTAGGTAGACAGACTGGGGTTGAGGCAGTAGATGGGAGGATGATGGGCTGCCGAGGTGTGTGAAAGCCGGCCGACGGCTGCTGTGTGTAGAGAACAAAAGGAGACAGACAAGCCTAAGGCCCTTACAACACACGAAGGGCGGAGAGAGTTAAGGGGGGTTGAGACCAGAAATGATGTGGAGGAGAGGGGAATAGAGAGACCCGAGACTCTCGCCATTTACAATTCTTCATTCACAGAAGTCTGAAGCTGTATAATAATAAGCACATTAACCCTATAACAGGTGGATTTAATGACTAAAATTAACTTCCATCTTACTAATTACAGCGTGATCGTATGCACACTTCATTAGGCTGTTATATGATACCCTGCTTGCAGGATGTTGTTGGTAATTATGGTGTAAAAATTCAATCTTACTCACAACTTCCATAAATTACTTATGACATAACCATAAACATCAGATAGTTGACTGCAACGTAAAAGTAATATTCTTACTCAGCACTTAGATTGGGTTTACTGTGTGCCGGTAACCTAGTGGTAAATCCTGCTAGCATAATATATTAGGTCTTTAAGTTAACTATGCTGAGATTATACCAAATAGTCCTAAGGTACCATATAAAGGCAATATATATGTGTCTCTGAAGTCATTACTGCAGTGCAGGAGTAGTTTGGCCCAGACTCTTTAATTTAAATATATCAAGATGATGTAGCACACTTTTCTAGTGAAGTGTGAGTACATATATCCAGACAATATTGTGGCGCTATTCTGCATTAAAGCATGTGTTATGCATGAACTAGGCTATGAGTTCACATATGAAAGAGTGAGTGAGTGAGTGAGTGAGTGAGTGAGTGAGTGAGTGAGTCCATGCCTGTGTAAAAGAGTAAGTGACTGAGTGGGTGACTGAGGACATATGTGAGTGAAGTGAGTGAGTGAGTGAGTGAGTGAGTGAGTGAGCGAGCGAGTGAGCGAGCGAGTGAGCGAGTGAGTGAGTGAGTGAGTGAGTAAGTGAATCAGAAATGACAGGATGAGGACACTTTAACAATGTAACACAATCTCTCTGTTTTGTACACCACGCCTGGGTAAGGTGCTGTGGCAGTGCTTGGTGTGGGGCTCACCCATGATGGAGACGTCGTACTCGATGTGGAAGAGTGCCTCCTGGCCGCACTGCTGAAGCACGGTGAGGCCATCGCTGTGGCTGGCGCTGTGCAGGGGCACCCCGTCTACGCTCATCAGCCGGTCCCCCGCACGCAGTGTGCCCTCTCTGGGGAGCAGACCAGGACAGGCAGACAGATAGACAGATAGAGAGAAGGAGAGAATGAGTCAGAGTACTGTAGCATTGAAGAAGTGGTGAGTGAGTGAGTGAGTGAGTGAGTGAGTGAGTGAGTGAGTGAGTGAGTGAGTGAGTGAGTTCAGGTGTGCATGAGTGACTAAGTGAATGAGTGAGTAAGTGACTAAGTGACTTGAGTGACTGAGTTCATATGTAACTGAGTAAGCAAGTTCATGTGTGATGGAGTGACTGCGTAAGTGAGTGAGGGAGTAATTAAGTGAGTAAGTGAGTGAGTGAGGGAAGGAGAGAGTCCGTATGAAAATGAGTCAGAGCTAACCGCTGGGTGAATAAATGAGACAATTATTGAAATACGAGCCTGAGTGATTGTGTGTCAGCAATAGTCTGCTTGCAGGTTTCCTGCTCCACAGAAGAGGCAAAGAAAGAGACAGGATGAGTGATGGAGAGTTAATGGTCGAGTAAATGAGTTGAGTCAGACAGTTAACGAGTGAAAGAATGACTTAGTGCTCAGGAGCTTCCTATTGACATTCATTAGCTAATCCCCTAACCTCTCTGCCGCAGAGAAAATAGGAAGGGAGAATGAGGAAAATAAGGAGTGAATACATTAGGCAACTTTCGGCTCACAGGGTGCTATCTCTAAAAAGACAAGAGCGAGAGACACAAGGGAATTACAAAATAAATGGACAACAGTGAGTGAGTGAGTGAGTGAGTGAGTGAGTGAGTGAGTGAGTGAGTGAGTGAGTTGGTGAGTGAGTGAGTGAGTGAGTGAGTGAGTGAGTGAGTGGGTAGGTGAGTGGGTGAGTGAGTGAGTGAGTGAGTGAGTGAGTGAGTGAGTGAGTGAGGGGTGGTCCCACACTGGTGGTTCCACAACAATCTCTCATGACTTTGTTATAATTGTTGCGGCCAAAGGTGAAACAAATGTGCAAATATCAACCATTTCTGGTGACTTTTCTTAAAATTGTGAGGTTTAATTTTGAATTTGTACTACAGGGAGTTTTTTTTTCTTTAAAACTGCCGTAATGCTAATGAAAAAAGGAAGCAAAATTAACATAGACCTTTTCTGGCAATAAGAGAGACTGCTGAACTCACAATAACAGTATCAGGTGATCCTTAAATTTGTTTTAAATCTGTGAAAATGCAAGTCTGCAAAATCCTGTAGAGATGGTATAGATGGTATTTGTCTTATCAAAATCAACCTACAACAACCTACAACAGCTTACAATTCGAGTGGAGAAATATTTGGAGACTGTTGGATGTCTGTTTATATTTAAGTCTATCCTTGACCATAAATGACAGAGGAGAGAGCAAGAGAAGAGGATTTCAGTGAAGAAAAAATTACAGACCTCTTTTCTGTCTGAGAGGAAGCTGACACCTGATTACACAGATACACACAAATGCTTTTGATGTGGCTCTACAAGGAACAGCTTGCACATGTGTGTGTGTGTTCTATCTGTGTACATGCATGTGTTTGTGGGTGTGGATGTGTGAAAGCAAGTGTGTTAGTTTTGATGGAAGAAAGTGTGTGTGCGCACCCGCGCGCGTGTGTGTGTGTGTGTGTGTGTGTGGGCATGTGTGTTGGTGTAAGAAGTGCGAGTGCAGGGATATGAGGAAGCAGTAGTGGTTTGGGAATTGTTCTTTTCGCAAAAGTGAAAAAATTGTTGAAAACTCACAGTTACAATTACCCTTTTGAGTGCAGAGGAATACGAAAAAGACAAGAATGTGAGTGAGGGGGAGACAGAGAGTGTGTGAGAAAAACATAGAGAGATGGAAGAAAATAACGAGAGAAAGAATTACAGCAAAAGAGAGAGAGATGAAGATGCAGAGGGAAGGGGGAAATTATAGTTTTGCACAGGAAAAGATTCTAAATCCCTGGGATTACTGGTTGAGAACATCCTACAGCTGGTACTTACAAGTAGCCATATTCAACAACCTAGTCTGACTATCATAACACAACAGAGTGCACAGCAACATTGTCAACAACAACTAAAAAAGCATATTTGTCAGCGTTGTCGAGTGGGGACCCTTATCAGTGTTTTGTTGGCTTACAGGCTTACAAAAGCATCAGAAGACTCATCCACACTCATAGGACACATAAAACACCCTAGCACAAAAGTCAACAACAAATATATCGTCAAGATACAGCCAAACACTACTACACAACTGAGCAAATTCTAGTTTAATCAGGTATTGCAACAACAGCCTTCTTCATTTGTTATTAGTTTATTGCCCTATGAAGCTCATAGATCTTGTTTGAGTGACCGGTCTTAAAAACCAATATTCAAGAGGAGGGAGATGTGGTTGATTTAGTTGTAAATCCTGTAACATCTATCTCCAATGGCCTTGTGTGAACTTCTTGACCCACTTCCCTAGCTTACCCATATAGCTTTCAAAGGCCTTGCCAATCTTCAAAGGGAATCGTTAACTGAATATAGTACCCAATGTGTTCATACTTAGGATACAACACCATGCCTGGTCTCATGACAGTAACAACAACACGCACAATAATAGATGAAGCAGTCTTCCGACATCACCTGGCAATCTCCAAGCCTACGCTTTGCCCTATTTGTTGATACAATTTGTGCAAACCTGGCGTCCTCATTTCCGCTCCTCCAACACAAAAGAAACTCCAGTTTCACTGTGATTAGTCAGGCGGAGAGTTAACCTCTAATTGATTATTCTTGGACAAATATGGCAGCAATTTAAAAACCATGTTATGTCCCCACGTGTAGCGACCCAGGGTCAACCTACTTTTACAGCCAGACAGAATAGGTTTTAATGAGCCAACCCCCGCACTGGCAGCTTCCGGCTGTACCCACTCACTGACTGAGTTTCTGCAGAGTTGGGAGAACATTATAAATGGTTTCAACAGTGACTGCAATGCACATCATACACCATGAAAATGCCCTCGAAAAAGCCCAAACTACAAATGGACCATAATTTTATTTTAATTGACCAAAAGAGAAGGTCTTATTATGGTATTAAAAGTGTATTCCCTGAGCACTACAACCTGCCGTTGGTCACTATGTGTGGAGTTCTACTTGAACTCTTCAACACTTTCTCTACTAGTAAAAGGAAACATGTTACCGATAATATAAAAAAAATCTCTTCCACCAGTTTTTCCATACTAATGCATGCATGTTATTCGGTACGTTTCACTTTGATTCTTGGCAATTTTCAGATGGAGGGAAAGTGAATGGGAGAAAGTGAGGACATCTTCTGCTCTAGTTTTTCGCCTGCTGTCAGCTTGTGTTTGGGGGGGGATGTGAGTGCTGGGGTGTGTTGCGTTGCGTTGCGTTGCGCTGCGGCGCGGTGCCGTGTGGTGTTGTGTGAGGCGGCACTCTGTCTCAGACAGCACCCGGTGCTCAAGCTCCCCCCCCCCCACCCCCTCTCTCTCTACCCACAACTCCCCACCTTCCCTGCGCCAGCGTGCCAGAGCCGCCAGCAACACTTATGAGACGTGGCACTCTGAATAATTCCACTTGCATTAGCACAGACGGGTACACTGCCTCAGATCTGCCTCCCCTTTCCTCCTCCTACTTATTCCTCATTCTCTCACCCCCCCCCCACCCCCCCCCCTCCTCTTTCCCACATCTCTCTCTCTCTCTCCACATCTCTTTTACTCTGTAAGGCTGACACTCAGAGTTTTTAGTGGTCCTTCCTCTGGGAGGAAGCACAAACACAATTCTGGCACGTCAAATGACAAGCTTTGGCGGGACTGACGCGGGTGACAAGCTCGTCGTCATTGACACAACACAGCGCTCTTACCTGTCGGCGGGTCCTCCTGGACGAACGTACGTCACCACCAGAGGTCTCGACTTGTGCCAGTCTTCGTGCGAGCCTCCTGTGTGAATGTGTGACATAAAAAAAAAGAGTACAGCCTTCAAGAAGCCAGCCAAACACACACTCTCCTCGCCCGTGCATCTATAATGCAACATACAGCATAGCTAACCGACTCGGGCCGCTTTTATTGGGCTGCAGGCTCACTGGTGGTTTATGGAAGTGATGAGGGGACGTCAGGGAATATTTACATGGAGAGTACGAAAGCCCACGGACAATAAAAGCTTTCATCAGACGGTCCTACGCGGGCTGTTTATGGGTCAGGCCTGTGCCCTGCAAAACAGGATCCCATCCCCACCCTGCGGACTCATTTACCTCGCATGACGAAGCCGAAGCTGTTGCCTTCTTTGTGCAAGCATATCTCGATTGTCTTGGATATAACACCTGAGGTACTGTCTGGTGCTGTAGGATAGATAGATAGATAGATAGATAGATAGATAGATAGATAGATAGATAGATAGATAGATAGATAGATAGATAGATAGATAGATAGATAGATAGATAGATAGATAGATAGATAGATAGATAGATAGATAGATAGATAGATAGATAGATTGATAGATAGATAGATAGATAGACAGACGCAGACAGAGACGAAGATGGAGAGAGAGAGAGTTAAAAAGTTTCAGAAGGAGGGAGATACAGGCTGAATAGACAGTGCACTGAGAGTCATGACGATGGACAGACGTCCAGTGCAGAAGGAGAAACTAAAAGACAGAGAAATAGTGCCAGACATAAAAAGAAAACCAGGGGCAGAGAGAAAAAAAAACAAGAAAAGAAAGAAAAAGAAAAAAAAAGCCACAGAGAAAGAAAAAAGTAATAGAGATCTGAAATAGGAACAAAGAGACAGGGTGAGAGAAAGTAAACCATGTCACATTGAGTAAGCACGGCTTCCCTGGGCTCCTGTCCAGGTCAGGTAGAGCCTTTAGAGGCACACTCTCAAACATAAAGACAGAGCAGCAGGGTCAGCCAAAGAGCACAGAGACAGATCGACCACTCACTTACACTCATCCGTCAACCGGGACTACACTATGCGTGACGCCATGTTAGCATTGTATCTGCCACCACATCTTTCATTACCCCCAACCTACCGCTACCCCACGTTCTTACTCTCTCCACCCTAGACCACTCGGACCAATGATCTGCCACTGCTCAGAAGACAAATGCCTCAGAACGAGATAAGGATGGGAAAATAACACACTATTTTCCAGAGCATGACTGGAGAAAAACACACACACAGACACATCTCCTGATGTTATCCTTCTCTTGGGCTGAGAAATAAAAGTTTGAACATGTGGACTGAATTACACTGCGCAAGCAAGTCCAACTTCATGATTAATGAGTTCACAGTCATTTTCATGTTTATGAATGGGTTGGGTATCATGCATTCTCATGGCTCTGAAAACAAGCACAAATATGCAGCTGTTAGCCCTCTTGCCTGGTACTAGCTGATTCTGACAGTGATGGGCAACTTGGCTTCAAAAGCTACAATGCAGTACCACATATTTCACTAAATCAGCTGATTCTAATTTGCATAGTTTTTCAACAAGAGGAGGTAATCAGTGAAATGACCTGTATTTGGTGCACCGGTAGAACCTGGTAATTCGAAATATGTGGTACTAGATTGTAGTTTCTGAATCCAGGTTGGCCTGGATTATCTCTAGCACTGTACCGGATATGTGCCAAACGTCATCTCTGTTCTGGTATCTGTCATGAACTGTCCAGTCTCAGTTCAGTTACCTGGTTTATGAACCTCACAACTCACACACATAGAACTTGTGGCTTTTAAGTCAAGCAATGTGTTTCCCACTTACAACTCTCCCCACAGGCCTCTACTCCATCCTATCAGCAACCCATTTTACTTTCATGTGAGGAACTGACACAAAAACATCATATCACAGTATCTGACTGCAGATTGCTTCAGCGGAGATTGAAGCTCAAATAGTTAGAAAGATTTCTGGAGTGTATTAGCCACAGACAAACACTTTCAGTGCCTTGCGGCGCCTTATGCATTTATGAATCATGATAAATCCTTAAATATCAGCAGATGAGCTGCAGTATGTTGCATAGCCTCTGTGTGTTACAAGATTGTGGCTTTACTGAGTCACGAGGGCTTCTCATGAATGCTTTCAATGCAGAAATGCTTTAGAAAAATAAGATAAATATGCAGCATCAATTACCTTTCAAACACTGATAAGCTTAAAGTTTGCTGGTACAATAAAATCCATTAAGCCCTTTCTAAATGCCAGTCCACCCACGAAAAACAGGTACATGAGGAAGCATATGGTATATGAGCACAAAATCAAACCTAACACACCCGTCTAATGCTTATGTAACTCTCATCTACAAAGAGGAAGTTGACGGCACAGAACTCTAATATGCACTTCAAAACAAACATCCAGAGTATCATCCAGGCAGATGCAGATGCGATTCTAGACTCCATTGGGGCCCCAAGCAAAAACCTAGCCTGGTAAACCAGCCCCTCATACTTCATTCTATTTTGTATAGAGGGTCTGGCTGAGGTTTCATTGACATGGTTTTCTCAGGCAGAATTTTGCCTAACCAATGAGCGATGATGTTGACTTTACTGCGTAGGCAGGCTTATAGCCAGACTAATTGCATAAATCAGGACCAAACGTTAGCGATTGGGTAAAGGCTTCAGCAGAGTCTACACCTCCCCGGAAGAAAACGTTTCTCAATGCAGCACAACACGACCCTCTGTACAATATGAAATAAAGAACAAGAGCCTGGTTCACCAGTCTAGCAAAAACCCACCTCTTCCATTAGAAACTGTATCGACTTCTCTGTAATAATTTTAAGGTCGTCAGCCCTTTGAGGTTCTTGGGCCCCAAGCACTTGCCTGTTGTTGCCTGTTGGCTAACTACTGTACGTCTCTGGACAGGTGCTATACATTGGTCAATGGTGCTGTGTGGAAAGCAAGTTAACTTCTCACTAAAAGGGTCTGAAAGGGTCATCAGTCCTAATGGTAACTCTTTGTAGCATTAGCATATACAGATAATCAAAATACAGTACCTGTTCATAATACCATCTAATTGGTCATCTAATTGGAGTTATTGGTCATAACTGTAACTTTTTATATTGCCATTATAATCATTCATATCATTAATTCCTTCAGGAGAGTATTCGCTTTTAATAATTCATAGCTTCTTATAATTAAGAATCAATAATTGCTAATGGTACACAGTGCTGCCCTGTCCGAGGCATGAGGGAGGTAAATACTCAACTTCCTACCGGCTGGGGGCAGCTCGTACTCCACCTCCAGCACCACCCGCTCGCCAACGTTCTTCAGCAGGCTGATGATCTCCTCGTGCCGCAGCTTGGTCAAGTTGATGCCGTTCACCGACTTGATGTAGTCACCTACGTTCAGCTGATCACTCCTGGTAGCACATACACACACACACACATGCACAGACACACACAGTGACACATACACAAAAACACAAGCACAATCAAATACACACACACACACACACACACACACACACACACACACACACACACACACACACACACACACACAGAATGAGAAAGAGAGAGTGAAAAAGACATCCATACACACACACACACACACACACACACACACACACACACACACACACAAACAGAGTGGATAGACATTTTGTTAATGAAGGGGTAAAGCGATGATGTTCATGATGTTTCTGCAAAGATGGAGGAGACGGAAGATGAAGTTTGTGATTCAGCACAATAAAATGGTTATTAGAGGACTACAAGTTTAACAGAATGTCGCAGATCATTTTTTCTATGAATAATTCAGTAATAACCACAAAAGAGTTTTCAACATTTAGCGCCTGTGGCAGGCAGGCAGGCAGGCAGGCAGGCAGCTCCCTTGATACAGCCGCCGCTGCCGCTGCTGTCAGGCACCACCGCTGTCAGCCGCTGTTACGGCGTCTCACACTGCTCGGCCTTCTGTTTCCCAATCAATATCTGTATTAGCGCGCGAGCGTCTGCGGAGGCGACGCTACAGTAGCCCCGCGGAGCCACAGCTCTCTATCTGCAGTTTCCCCTCCTCTGTGGGGGATGAACATGCGCTCATTTGGATGCTAATTAGCAAAGAGAAACACTATTTATCCCCGCTTGTCCTCTGGGCTTCTGCTGGGTTCTCACACACACACAGACACAGACACACACACACACACGCACACACACATACACACACATACCCACACACACACACACACACACACACACACACACACACACACACACACACACATACACATACATACACACACAGACAATCATGGCTGACAAATAGACATCAGAAACCCTGGGAACAGATTTAGTGCTACTATCTAGTCTCTACACACATTCTGAACAATGAGCGTTCCCATGATGCTCACATGTGGCGTCTTTATATGGTGAAAAAAAGGGAAAATAAGGAGGCCTTGCAGGGATTGTACGATGCAAATGAACATGGCTGGAGATGATTAGCTTTCTTTCAAATGTAATAGGGCAAAATGTGAAATAGGGCCCATTTGCATTGTGCTCGAGGATTAAAATAGGAGGTTGGGGCAAACATCTTATTTTGATTAATTTGTGCCTATGCAAAAGTCCTACTGCCTTCTGGGCAGTGTGGTATAAACTATTGCCCTGTTACACCAGCCCGTCGTACTTCACTTGGTTTTGTACAGAGGGTCTGGTGCAAGTGTCTTTGAAATGGCTGTGTGTAAGTAGAATCTTGCATAGTGAATCAGCGGACAGAGGGAGTGTTTGTGAGCTATGATGTCGTTGTGTGTGCTGCATTTCATTTGTAGTCTATCTATGGATGATTGGCAATGGCAGCGGAGAACGAAGTAAGCAAGGCCAGTCTGTTGTGGCAACGCTTCGGAATATCGAGGAATTAAAGTTAGAGCAAGAAGAATGTTTAAGGAGTTTCATTTGTGGAAGAGATGTCGTGGCCCTACTCCAAACGGGGCTCGGGAAAAGTTTAATGTTCCAGCTTGCTACGTAATTGTTAGTCCGTTAGTTTCCGGAAAACTTTGTATCTTCCTTCACAATTCCGGCACATTGCATATGTCACGATTAGACATTAATGACTGGGTAGAGGCAGATCCAAGTCCACACTACTCCAGGAAAAAATGTTTCTCAATACAGCACAGCCAGACCCTCTGTACAAAGCGAAGTGAAATACAAGAGGCTGGTTTACAAGGCTAATACACTATGAGGGTCAGTGACACTCATAACACCTCAAAGAGGCAGAAAGCCAAAGATACACACACACACAGACATATGCATAATGTAGATGCACCACCCCCCCCCCCCCCACACACACACACACACAGGCACAGACACACATGCATGCAGATGTAACAGATGCCAGGTAGCAAAGCTCAGTGGGAGAATATTAAAAGACGTATACATGAACACCAAACAAACACACACACACGCACAAACACACACACGGATATGCATAAATGCTCATGTATGCACACACACACACACACACACACACACACACACACACACACACACACACACACACACACACATACACACACACATTTTTAGGGGCTAAGGGTTAGGGCCAGAAGATATGGAATTCAAATGACTAAAATTCTTTATCTTTGTCATGCAGAATACATTTTTTTCCCCGACCCAACATTGCTCATATTCCACAGTGCTTTAGTCATGCAAGCCCCTTAACCCCAGACACCTTCAGGAGATGCATATTTTTAGGCCCCTCATTAAACATACATACAGTACATAAACACCAACACACACACACACACACACACACACACAAAAACATGCCTTTGGTGGTTAGTCTCGGTGAAACAGTATCACACTCTCATATCATCAGGTGACTCACTAATACACAGAGGCGGATGAGAGGAGGGCATTTAGGGATATGGCCACATGTGTGTGGGCCTATGAGTGTGTGAGTATGAACATAGGTGTCAGACAAAGCCTTTGTGTGTGTGCATGTGTCTGTGGTTGTGTGTGTGTGTCTGCAGTTGTGTCTGTCTGTGGCAATAGAAATCTGTATGGAACAAACATTGTGCCTCCATGGCGTGTGTGTGTGTGTGTGTGTGTGTGTGTGTGTGTGTGTGTGTGTGTTGGTGTGTGTACATGGCGGTGCATATGTCTTATCTTAGGAGAGAGACTATTTGCAGCAAATAAGACTTTATCCCCTAATCTCCTCTCCCTGGTGTGTGTATCTATAGTATGTATTCGTGTGTACGTGTACCTACCTGGCGGCGAGTCCGCCCGGCCTGAGGTTGGAGACTCTGGGCTTGCCGTCCTTGTCGGTGCCCCCGGAGATGGTCAGGCCCAGCGTGCTGCCCTCCTTCTTCAGCAGCTCCACTAGTGTCACCCCCCTCAGCTCTTCTGCCACAAACAGCAGGCACAGGAACAACACACACATACAGTACACACACACACACACACACACACACACACACACACAAGCATACACTTAGGCAAGCACACTCAAGTGTGTGCACACACACATGCATGCGCTCACACACATACACAGACACACACACGCACATACACACAGGAAACCACAAAGACACACACACACACACACACACACACACACACACACACACACACACACAGGTCAGCTACATTCACCCTCAAACACACTGACAATGACTAAAGTGCACATGGTAACCATAGTAAGAGCACTGAGATAACACAAACATTTTGGAACTCTACCAGTGCTCAATTAGTCACGTTATAAAGTGTTCATTTTCCTAAGCTCAGCCCCTTCAAAGAGCAGGTCACCTTGTGAAACGCTCCAATGCCCAAAACAAATCAATAAACCCAGCAAGTCAAGCAGAAGGAAAAAAAGGCATGATGTACACTGCAGTAAAGCATCTACAAAGACTGTTTGTACAGAAGCTATCACGGGCAACCATGTGTAAGAAAAACACATACATATTTCCAGTCATGCTGTTTTCCACCTTTAGTCATGGTGACAACAGCTCTTTTGAAACGTCGCTTAAAGACGTATACTGTATATAGTCTATATGGGTTCTGTATGTTCTACACTATGTGTATCATATGACTTATAAACCTGTGCCTGAGGGTACACGCTGAACTCTCAACAGCTAAAACAACATTGCAATGGACAGAGATGCTCACGCCAGTTTATGTTCACAAGCAGAGTTTAAGTCCTCATCAATTATTAACACACTTAAAACATTTAGATAATCACAACACACTCTTGCACTTTAAACACTACGTGATCTAAATGCATAAAACAGACAGCGTTCAGAATGGGCTTTGTGTAGTTGAATTCTCTCTCTCCTCTCTCTCTTCTCTTTATCTTTACCTCTTGCTGCCCTTTCTTGTTCACATCACTTCTTTGTTTTTGACTGCCCCCCTCTCTTCCCCCTCTGCCTCTCTCTCTCTCTCTCTCTTCTCACACACACACACACACACACACACACACACACACACACACACACACACACACACACACACACACCACAAATCTCCTTGACCTTTTCAGGCAAATGCATGCCATACATTCTCCTTCACTAAAAAGGAAAACATTTGGTTCTTCATATGAAATATTTTAACAATTAGTGCCTAATTAATTTATACTACAGTATGTAACATACTTTAGTAAAGGGTGATGTGCATATTTTGGAAATGGTAAGAATTCAAGGTGGTTTACTTTCAAGGTGAGTATATGTAAATGCAATGCAAATAATATGCATTTAAATCAAAACAAGTGCATACCTCTTATTTACTACATTATAATACAGCCCCTTCATATAAAGTGGAACCAAACCTCTCAATCATACTTTGCCATTCTCTACTTGAATCAGTTCATTAGATGATTCATTAGCATGTCACACTTGAAAAAGAAATCTTCATTGTGTGAAAAATCTAGAGTCCATTATTAAGTTATTAATGAATAAAACATCACTGTTGTTAAAATTTCATCTTTCATCAGTAATACTGTCAGGCTAAGTACAACAACTGTTCTGCCTGGCACCATTTCTTTAGTCAGTAATGACATCTTTCTTAGGCACTTAAGAACATTATAACAAACGCAAAAACAGCAAATACAGACTCATTTAGCTGTAATGTGTCAGACAAATGAAAAACACTACACTAAAAAACAAACCATAATGTTGAGTTTGACTCAATACCGATGCCATTGACTTTAAACCTGAAGCCTTATTTAGCCAAGTAACAGCACACACTGGCAGTGTTCTGGATCAGGTCTGGTCAGAAAGAGGCACGTTGCCCTGACAGATGCCTGACCTTTTCAGGAAAGGCTTTGGCTGGCTCCAGAGTCCTCAACGCTGTACGGCTGCCTTTGAGGAATACCTTAAAGAGTCCTGTACCAAAGAGCTTCTCCCTCTCCCCTGATCTCCTCTCCTCTCTCTTCATCTCATCTCATCTCACCACCCTTCTCCACTCTCCTGATGTCCTCTCTTCTGTCCTAACCTCTCATCTCCTCACCTAACCTCTCCTCTCCTCTCCCCTGATCTCCTCTCCTCCCTTCTTTCTCCTCTCTCTCTCCTTACCTCACCTTTCCTCTCCACTGATCTCTTCCCCTTTCTCTCTCCTTTCTTCATCTCACCTTACCTCACCACCCCTTGCCTCTCCCCTCACCTCACCTCACCTCCCCTCGCCTCTCCCCTGATCTCCTCTCCTCCTTTGTCCTCCTCTCCCCCAAACTCCTCTCTTCTCCTCACCTCACCTGCTCCCTCCTCTCCCCTGATCTTCTCTCCTTTCTCCTCACCTCTCCTCACCTCACTTTCCCTCTCCACTCCCCTGATCTCCTCTTGTCTCACCTCAATTCACCTCCATCTACCCCCCCCTACTTTTTCTCCTCATCTCCCTTCTCCCTCCTCTCCCCTGTTTTCTCTCCACCCTCAGCCGTCTGTACCGGACTGGCGGGAT
>CM059267.1:24702319-24752319 GCA_030347295.1 Setipinna tenuifilis | reverse complement strand
AGCAGTCACCTATTAAAGCAAAGCTGCTTCATCCCTGACGCCGTACCTCCCTTATCAAGCTCTGAGTCACCTGCTTT
Source organism: Setipinna tenuifilis (assembly GCA_030347295.1). NCBI lineage: Eukaryota > Metazoa > Chordata > Actinopteri > Clupeiformes > Engraulidae > Setipinna > Setipinna tenuifilis. The sequence continues at coordinate 24,752,242 of CM059267.1, read as the reverse complement.
ACTGCCAGAGTTATTAGCACCCTGTATATGTGAGGAAGGAAAGAAAGACAGACAGGGGCTTAGCTGCACTAAACTATTTACTCAATAGCAGCACATCTGAAAATGAGAAATGACAGAGAGAGAGAGAGAGAGAGAGAAAGAAAGAAAGAAAGAAAGAAAGAAAGAAAGAAAGAAAGAAAGAAAGAAAGAAAGAAAAGAAAGAAAGAGAAAAAGAGACATGGTGTACCCTGACAATAAAAGAAAACAAACTTGGTCAAAGAAAAGATTAGGGTTTGCAATCTGTCAGCAACATTATTTTCTTGACTATACACACAGTGTCTACAAAACGGACATTCTTGCAACTAATTACATAATGCCCAATGCGTACATGTTCTGTCAACAACAGTTGTCCTATTCGGCTATTCAGCAGCAATACAATGGCATAATACACACTTTCATCATCAAATCACTTCATTGGAGACACAAGGCCTTTCTTGCTGCTACTGCTGCTGTATGTCTGTGTGTGTACGTGTGTGTCTGTGTGTGTGTGTGTCTATGTCTGTGTGTCTGTGTTTGTGTGCTTGTCTAGCAGTTAGAAAGAGACAGAGAGACAGCTCTTGATCCGTTTGCGTTGAGTCGTGAGTCGTGCGAAAGTCTGCTGCAGTGCAAAAGGAAGTAATTAGCAGTGGGCTTAATGAAGGGGGCATGGTGGCGAAAGGTTGGGTTGCCCTCTCTCATCCTGAGCTAATTAGCCTGCATTATCACCCACCCACAGCACAAAGACACCCACATAGACAGGGCACGGCTGACACACCACTGATAGCTCTGCCTGTCACTGGTGTGTCTGAATACACACACACACACACACACACACACACACACACACACACACACACACACACACACACACACACACAAACATAAAAAGGCAAACTCACACACACACACAGACATCTAAGCACACATACATTACACACACACACACACACACACACACATAAAAAGGCAAACTCACACACACAGGCATCTAAGCACACACACACACACACACTCAAAGACACACACACACACACACACACAGATGGGCCATAATCAAACATCTAAGCACACAAATGAAGACAAGCATGCACATTAACACACACATACACAAAGACATAAAACACACAGACACACACATAAATTCGGCAAATTGCAGACACAGGCTAACACAGAAACGGCCCCTGCCATAATGACAGGCACAATGGCCGCCGTAAATAGGAGAGAACAGAGGTCTGCACTCTTCCACACAGACTTGTTTTGTTCCCTTTTTTTCAACACCAATCTATAATGGCACCCATCACAGTAGCAAAAAACGACACACATTCATCACAACACTTTTACGCGCCTTAGCTTTGTTTGCCTAGTGAATACAGAGAAAAATAGACACATACTGGCGTTCACCAGAACACACAGACAGCACTCTCGCGTAGGTCTCCTATATCCTGTTTTATTATGCTATAGCCTTGCTTTTAGAGAAGCCACTGCAAAAATACTGTCCTGTCTTATAATCATAATGTGTGTGTGTGTGTGTGTGTGTGTGTGTGTGTGTGTATGTGTGTGTGTGTGTGCCCACATGCACATCTGTGTCTGTTTTTGTTTAGCTTTTTTTATTATCATTTATTTTATTGTAGGCTATTTTTTTTTTTTTACCAGCCCTGCCATCAGACGTTTTTTTACAACCAGACACACAGTGTTTGTGTGGATGAAGTCAACAGCACTCAGAACGTCACGACACATCCTCACCCACCCCTATAGCTGCTACCCACCCCAGCTCAGCCTGCACCCTGCCCCCCCATCCCCCATCCCCAGCCATCTCTGGACATGTAATAGGTACAGGCAGTGAAAGTGTGTGGGAGAGACTGCATTAAGATCAAAGCCATCAAGCACACCTCCACAGCACAACACAACACAACACAACACAACAACAACCACCAACAGCCACAAGCAGGCCTGTCTGCGCAAATTAACAAGATGCAGCATAGCATGCAGCAGGTGGTCCATAGTGCTTGAGTGGGTTTTGTATGCATGCACAAAAAGATTACTTTTGAGATGAAGGTACTGTGTGTGCTTGTGTGTGTGTGTGTGTGTGTGTGTGTGTGTGTGTGTGTGTGTGTGTGTGTGTGTGTGTGTGTGTGTGTGTGTGTGTGTGCGTGTTCGTGCGTGTGTGTGTGTATGTGTATGTGTGTGTATTTGTGTATAAAACCAAAAGGTGTGTGTTACTTCAAGAATAAGCTCTATAAAAATGCAACCTTAACTGGCTAGCGCCAATCACAATAATTTCTGATTCTAATCAGTCAGTTAAGCAAGTAGCTCCATTAGTCCATTCACACAATTCTAAATGAACGTCCATCCTCCCATCCTCCCATCCTCCCAGCTGAGGCTGTTAAATGGTGCTTCAAACACATTCTTCACCAAGCCTTATTCAGTCTGCGTCCTCATTATCTTCCCAGTATTAGTTGAAACTGATGACCGCCATTCATGGCGTTTCACTAAATCGCCAGGCCAGCTGGTCTGCCTGTCCACCTGTGCTGGTGCTGCACACTGATAGATCAAGGCTGGATTCAGGGCCAAGTGGGGGGCCAGACCATAGTTCGAATTACAGGGGGTACTGTCGGTACCCCCCAACTGTACTACTGTTGTCCCCCAAAGGGACAACAATAGTATGGTTGGGGGGTACCGACATGTTAATGTAATTAATGTAAAATGTAAAAGGTAGTAAATGTAAAATGTAGTCCCCCAATTATGGAGGGGTAATTCACACTCTGCGCCAGACCAAAGCCGGACCTGGGCCAAATCAGGCCCAAGACAATCAACAGCTCACCGACTGCCTGAGATTAGCCATTTTATAGGGCAGCAGTTGCAGCATATCACCAACCAGAGACAAAGACACTGAGAGAAAGCAAAAGAGAGAAAGAGAGAGAGAAAGAGGCAGACTCTAAGAAAAAGAGAGGCAAAGAGGAGCTAAGGTGAGAGAGAGAGAGAAAGAGACCGACTCTAAAAGGAAGAGAGGTAAAGGGGAGCTAAGGGGAGAGAGAGAAAGAGAGAGAGAGAGAGAGAGACTCTGAGACAAAGAGAGGTAAAGGGGGACTAAGGGAAGAGACAAAGAGAGAGAGAAACAGCGAGAGAGACACAGAGAGATCAAAAGATGTAGAGAGAGAATGTGTAGGGCTTTAGAATACACAAAGACAGATAACCCTCAGCCATTTAATTACCCTAATGCACATACTTTGGATATCATAGGACAGTAGGGACTGAATATTTACTTACTACACAACTCTGACCACCCAGGTAGCACACATATTCTATACTACTAACACACCTTGTTGTTTACTGACCCAATCCCTAACTCTTAATAGGACACAGATTTAGTTTTAACATATTACTTATTACTAGTCTCAGCATTTGTAGAGAATCTATAGGTCCATATATAATATAGGAGGTGCTGAATTAAAGTGTGACCTAATACAGTTTTAATGTAATGGATGTTGCTCTGGGTTACGTGTCTATATAAATAAATGTGCTGTAAATATTCCCGTGACCTTTCTCTGTCGACGACTCACCATTCACTTAATAAAACTCTGACCTGCAAATGGGTGCAATGGGCCTCATTATGTAAGCAGAGAGACACTTCCTGGCCAAAACTATGCCCATTTACAGTAATGTGTATCCTATTTCTGATTAATGACTCAAGTAACAAATGAGTAACAGCTCATTGGCAAATCAACTTGGATGCATTGCAGAGTATGCAAATATGAGACTCCAATCATGACTGATCAGCCTGTTAGCTTAGAGTGCAGACCAGACACACTGCCAATTGCATTCCAGCAACAACCCCCCCCCCCCCCACACACACACACACACACACCCATCCTCGCTCGCTCTCTCTGTCTCTCACTTTCACAGACACACACACCTTTACTCTACAATCTGTACCATCTGGTACCAGGAGCTGATAAACATACTAGAGCACAGCCCCCCAGTTAGAACCCTCCAACACCAGATAGACACAAACAAGCACACATACACACACATACACATACACACACACACACACGCACACACACACACACATACAGAGAGAGAGAGAGAGAGAGAGAGAGAGAGAGAGAGAGACACACACACACACACACACAGAGACTCAGACAGACGGAGATAAAAAAGAAAGAAAGAAAAGAAAGAAAGAGCAATTTCATTTGTCACTGATAGGTCTAAAGATAAACACACAGATGCCAGATGCACAGCCATTGTAATGCATAATGCACAGAGAGACAGGCACAGGCACAGACATATATACATGGCCATACATGGCCGAGTCACACACAAGCACGTAGGTAGAAACCCAGACATCCACCTGCACCCCCCCCACACACACTGATGGGAAACTCAATACAAATCGACAGACATGAGCACACTGGATCCATCAATCTCTGTCTTACACTGAAAGAGAGAGACAGAGAGACAGAGAGAGAGAGAGAGAGAGAGGAAGAGCGGGAGTGAGAGAGAAGAGAGGCCGAGAGAGGGGGGGGCACAGAGAGAAAGAGAAAAAGAGAGAAAGAGAGAGATGAAGAGAGGGACTGAGAGAGGGGGGAAAGACAGAGAGAGAGAGAGAGAGAAAGAGAGAGATGAAGAGAGGAACTGAGAGAGACAGGGACTGAGAGAGGGGGGAGAGACAGAGAGAGAGATAACGAGAGAGAAAAAAGGAAGGAAGATAGGGACTGAGAGAGACAGGGATTGAGAGAGGAGATAGAGAGAGAGAGAGATGGAAAAAAAAAAAGAAAGGAAGATAGATAGAGTAACAGGTGGCCACCTTAGGCTCTTTGTCATAAAGCCTCCGAAATGCAATTCATATAAAATGAGGCCAGGACTCTGACTGGAGGTTTGGCAATAAACTCCCCAATGAGGAAGGGAAATGCAGACTAACAGTCAAGGGGGGACAGCAGGGGTGAGCAGAGAGATGTCATCCCCATCCACCTGCTTCTTGTCATGAGTGCAGGAGACACACACACACACACACACACACACACACACACACACACACACACACACACAGAAACGTAGCAAAGAATTACTTCTGTCCCTAGCCTAATTATTGTCATATAATGTATAATTAAGCTAGGGACAAACGTAATTCTTTGCTAGGATGAACTGTGTGTGTGTGTGTGTGTGTGTGTGTATGTGTCCGTGTGTCTGTGTGTGTGTTTGAAGGCTATGATTCTTGGGTGCTGAAGCCATAAGCGCACTCTCCCTAGGGGCTGAGTTTTTAGATTTGCTGGCTAATGAGTTGCAAATGAAAATAACTGCCACTGACGGCACTGATTTCATAAAACTTTGGTGTGTTCATGCGTCTGCCTGTGTGTATGTCTGCATTAAAGACAGACGGATGGATGGATGGATGGATGGATGGATGGATGGATGGATGGATGGATGGATGGATGGATGGATGGATGGATGATGGATGGATGGGTGGATAGATAGATAGATAGATAGATAGATAGATAGATAGATAGATAGATAGATAGGTAGATAGATAGACAGATGTTGAAAAGGACTGCTGTTGTGTGCTCACGAGTTGCTTCTTTTCGTTGCACAGCAGCCCTATTTACAGGTGCTTCGTTGTTGCCAACAGAGCCCCGTGATTCTAAGGGTGTGTAATGTAGCGGTGACACCTTCCGTGAATAAAAGAAAAAACTGCCTGGGCAACAACACGTGCGCAATTTCCATCAGTGAAAAATGCACGTGTTGTCATTTTCCACATTGTGATGAGACAAGACTCTTCAAAAAGCGTGTGCAATTATGCCCGGCCCCGGTCTCCGCCACGCGCCCTTAGTTCCATGGTTAAACAAGCAAGCATCTGGCAAACAAGCTACAATTAGCATAATGACTAGTTACAAATTGCCAGCTTTTTTAATGTCTGCAATTAGGCACGGACAGGACTTCAGGAGGTTGGTGGGAGAAGGAGGAGAAGGAGGAGAAGGAGGAGGAGGAGGAGGAGGAGGAGGGGGCGGAGGACATTTTGTGAGCCCCCTGCACTTTTCCTGACTCTCCCTGTGAGAAGGATGCTGGCAGAGGTGACAGCAATGCTGTAAACGCCATTATGTGAAGAAGGATTCACACCGACCGGAACGTGATATAAGTGAATGCGAAAGTGTGTGTTATTTGAGCAGTCAGTGAGGAACACAAAATCCCAACAAGGTGTGTGAAGGTGTGCAGGACAATAGAGGAGCATCCTGCAATCCTCCCGTGAGGAACCACAACAGAACGTGACAAGAGTGTAATCAGTGTGATTCCCACTTAAGACAGAAAAAGGCCGCCTGGTTGTGTATGAGACTCAGAGAATCACACCACGATGAGTCAAGAGGGAGGGGGAGGGGGGAGGGGGAGTAGATGAATGAGAGGAGAAGAGAATGAACAAATGATGAAAGGATGATGAAAAGGACAGACGAGGAAGGGAGCGAATGAAAGGGAAGGGAGGGGAAGGGAAAGGGAAGGGAAGCGAGGAGGGAGAGAGGAGTGAAAGAGAGTGGGAAAGAAAGGTTAAGTGCAAAAAAGGAGAGAGCGTGGAATGGATGCTGTGCAAGAAAGAACAACAACAAGCACAAGAAGATGACAGCAAAAGGGAGGGGAGGGGAGAAGAGGAGAGGAAAGGAGAGGTGAGGAAAGGAGAGGAGAGGAAAAGGGGTGGGAACGTGATGAGAGGCCATGGAAAGGTGGGCGTGAGGAGGAACAAAAGAGAGAGTGTATACGAGGAGAGGTGAGTAGAATAATAGAGCAATATAACAAGAGACTGAATGACGACTACGATTGAGGGAAAAAAAGGGCATAATCGGATAGATAGGAGACACGTGTTGTGCAAAAAAAAGAGAGGGGGAGTAAAAAGGAGAAAAGTGAGGGAGAAAAGTGAAGTGGTTGGGTTGGGAGGAGGAATAGAAAAAGAGAGAAGAGGCTGTGAAAGAAAGAGAGACGGTGTACCATATGGAGCTTTGGACAGTGGGGGTAACAGCAACAGCAGCAGCAGCAGTAGCAGCAGCAGTGGGTGTGTGAGCAGCCATGTCTGACAGACTGTTTGGGGACCTGCCGCACATAAACAGCCTTATCAGCCTCACACGCTGCTCCTATCTGTCTCTCCTCTTCTATCACTCCATCCGGCTATCTTCCCTGATTCCCCATATCTGTCCATTCCTCTCTCTCTCTCTCTCTCTCTCTCTCTCTCTCTCTCACTATCTCACAGGTTCTGAGATAAAGAAACATCCCTGCCAACCCCACACCCCACCTTGCTCCACTGTCATATCTGACTTTTTCCCTCCTTTTCTCTCTCTCCTTTTCTCTTTTCTTCCTCTTTCTCACTCTCTCTCTCATTCAGCTCTCTGTATTTCTCTTGCTATTGAAATATTTCTGACATTTACTCTTTGTCTGTATCACCCTATCTCACTCTGTCATGCCATGCTCTCTGTCCTTTCGCTCTCTTCTCCTTTTGCCAGTATACATCTCCCTTTGTTCCTCTCTCTCTACCTCTTTCTCGCTAACTCTTTCTCTCTCTCTCTCTACCTATATCACTCTCTCTCTCTACCTCTTTCTCTCTCTATCTATCTCCCATTCAACTCTCTGTATTTCTCTTCCGATTTGAATATTTCTGACATTTACTCTTTGTCTGTATCTTACACCCCATGCTCTCTGTCTCTCTCTCTCTTTACCCTCTCTCTCTCTCTCTCTCTCCCTCGCTCTCCCTCTGTCTCTCCCTCTCTCTCTCTCTTCTTTCTCTCTCTCTCTTATTTCTCTCTCTCTCCCTCTCTCTCTGTCTCTCTCTCTCTATCTATCTCTCTCTCTATGTCTCTCCCTCTCTCTCTCTCTGTCTCCCCCCCCTCTCTCTCTCTCTCTGTCTCTCTCTTTCTCTCTGTCTCTCTATGTCTCTCCCTCTCTCTCTCTGTCTCTCCCCTATCTCTCTCTCTCTGTTCTTTCTCTCTCTCTCTCCCTCTCTCTACCCACTGGGAGAGCATTAGCGAGGGTGCTGTTGCATGACTTCAGCTTATGTCCCAGCCCACAGCCTCTTCTCTCCTCTCCTCTCCACTCCTCGCCTTTCCACGCCTCACCTCGCCTCTCCCCTCCTCGCCTTTCCCCTCCTCTCCTCTCCCCTCCTCGCCTCTCCTCTCACCTCCTCTCCTCGCTTCGCCTCTCCTCTCCTCTTCCATCCTCTCCTCACCTCTCCCCTCCCCTCCTCGCCTCTCTTCTTCCCTCCTCTCCTCTCCTTCCTTCTCTCCCCTCCTCCTCTCCTCGGCTCTCCTCTCCCTCCCCTCCCCTCCTCTCCTCTCCCCTCCACTCCTCACTGATGCTGACTCCTCTGGGGGGTATCTTGGCGCTTCACGTTGCCTCAGAGTGGAATAACATGATTTATTACACAAATTCTGAGCTTGCCAATGGGAAATACAGAACGGCATCCCTGGATTGCACTGTTGCAACCAACAACTGTGTCGTTTTTATCAGTTTCCCAACTCCATGTCACATGGGTGTGTCAAGAATTGGTTTGGATGAGTCGCTGGTTGTTTGACTTTTTTGCTGAACATTATTCTACATATACACCCTAGTAGACAGACTTAAGAGGTGCTTTGAAACTATCCATTTATATAGTGTAATGAGCCATGTAACATCTAAGGCCACTAAGGAGGTTTAGAGAGCATCCTTTCACAGTAAACATCGCCAGTTCAGTCTGGTAGGGACCTGGTCAGGGCTCTGGCCAGTGCAAACCTCCCCTGCACTCTATAATCAGTGGCATCTTGGGTGAATGAATGCCCATTACTTGGGTTGGCAGTTAGCATTATTTCACAGGATAATTGCTCCACAATGAGGTGAGCTGTGAAAAATGACAGTCTAAAAATGGCAGCATGCACTGACTGGACTGAACCTGCTGGCATCGCCTGTGATATTTGTGAGCTAATGAAACAGAATAATTACTTCACACTAGGAGGTGTGTACAGCTTTAACTGCCATTTCTCCATTGTCTTAGTGTAACAGGTTAATTGTTACCATCAAATATGAGGTCATGAAATAAGAACCCATAGCTCAAAGAGGCAGTACCACCAGACAACACAACAAGTTCTACGAACTGTGTATAATACAAGACTTCCTGTTCTCAAAATTCTTATGCATATGAATAATGAATGAGTACAGTATATCTGAAGTGAATAGTAAACACAGTATTTCACATACCACTTTGCCATTAGGGATAAAAGTACTGGTAAGAATTTTAATACACAAGAGGAGTTAAAATGTTGGCAAGAATTTCAAAGCTTACCAAAGCTTGTCTTCATCTCTCTTCTCAGACCACACAGCATGTTGAAAGTGGTTACACGGTCAGTAGCGATCACCAGAGACACAAACTTCAGTGCTGCCACTGCAAAACAGTCTCAGTGCCTTCGCCAACTAGAGTTGCTGTAACTCCTCACGATACAGTAGGTCCACTCCCACTGACAAGTTCCCCCACATCCTCTCTCCACTCTCACAACTCACTCCCCCTCACGCTCTTTCTCTCGCTCCCTCTCTCTCTCTCTTTCTTTCTCTCTGTGTTCCTTTCTTTCAAGGAGTGTGAGTGTGTGTGAAAGAGAGTGAGAGTTTAGCCGCTGCTGTATATCTTTCCTGTGAGCGTCTCACGAACCCTGCTCCAGCTTACACACACCACACTCTCCTTCCCTGCCTCCCTCCCTCCCTCCCTCCCTCTCTCCTTCTCTCTCACACACACATACACATTTATCAGTGCCCACAGCAAACAAAGGTATCCACTCCAGAGCCAGTCCTGATTGTGTCCTCCAGTCTTTCGGTTCCACTAAGGAAGCTTTTGCTGGGTAGGTAGAGGGGGAAAGCCTCTGGCATTCACATCCACATGGTGAGGAGACAGCCCCCCCCAGATTTAGTTGCAACAGCCAGCAAATGTCCAGCAAGTCAGACAAACCAGCACAGAGAGGACACACGGGTTCCAAGCCCAAACAGTGAATCTTTCAGCTGGGGTCTAAATCACAGAGAGAAAAAAAACAAAACAGGCAATGCTAATGAATGAGAGGCTTCAGCAAAAGCCACTTTATATGCTATGAGGTGAGTGTTGGATGAAAGGAGGAGGTGATGGGACAATGAGAGAGAGAGGGAAAAAAAGATAAATGGAGTGGAGGGGGAACAAAGGGATCTTTCTCTCTCTCTCTCTCCTTTCTCTCTCCTTCCCAGTCTCTCCCTGGCGCCCTTCTTCAAGGAGCGGCGTGTCTCAGATCCTTTTCCATGCCTCTACATCACGCACACATGCACGCGCCTTCACAAACACACACACACACACATACACACATGCATACACACACGCATATACATGCACACACACACACACAGACACACACACACACAAATGTGTGTCTGTCTGGTCAAACCCCCTCCCTCGTGGTCTGTACACACATGCACACTGACACACATGCGCGCGCACACACACACACACACACACACACATGCAAAGTGCTCTTGAGTCCTATTGGCTATCCGTCTCATGCAACTGGACAAAAACCAATGATGTCATTCCTACACCCCCATCAACTCCCCCACTTTCTGCCAGCCCACTCATTCACCCATACACATACACCCTATCCCCCTTGGTCTCTCCCACACACTCACAGGCACACACACACACACAGACAGACACACACACAAACACACATACACACACACACCACACACACACACATACACACACACACACACACACACACAAACACACACCATCTCTGCCACACTACCCTACAGCATCTCATGACAAACGTGCTTTTCCGCAGCGAGGCATATGCCACTGCTCCTGCGAGTCACTCTGCTCCTCCAAGTCCTCCTCCCAGTCTTCTGCCGTGATGGGGGGTGTAGTGCCTCCGACACAGAGACACATGCAGCCTCACTGCATAATGACTACCAATTAGAGCACACCACAGCAACACAATACTCAAATGAGTCCATCTCAAACACTTCAACGCTACTCTACATGTGAAATTGGACTGTATAAATTAAATGTCTATCCAATACACTATACATGAGAAAACCATATGGCTATATTTTAGTCACCAGGTCAACAGTGTAAGATAACAACTGGGGAACCGTTCACACTCAAATGTACAGTCTACACTGTAAGTGAACCATTTGACTCACTTGATCTATGAGTCAGGAAGCGCACAGTCATATATGCACAGGAGTTTTCTGATCCATCAAATAAAGCAGTCTGTGAGGAAAAAAAGACTTGACTTGTGATGATATATTCAGCCTGTAGTAGTCTTTTTTTTCAAAGACCTTAGTTGTCACTGTTGAAGCAGTAGAAGTAAAATATTCCTTAATAAAAGTAAAAGTTTTATTTTCATCATATCATGCATTATAGATCAGAGGGATGATGTGTGCGGAGCCTGGTGGTTCTGTCCAGTGCCAGTGATCACATGAGGGCATTTAACCTCTGACAGCAGACAGCTCTAGACCTGTTCTGGCCCACATTCGGTCCCAAGCTGGCCCACATTCGGTCCCAGGCTGGCCCACATCAGGTCCCAGGCTGGCCCATATCCAGTCCCAGGCTGGCTGGCACAGGGGCAGTAGTCTGGATGAGGCTATTAACCTCTTTAACCTTGGGTGTTGAAAAAGCAGCTGGGCTATATTTCAAAGGAATTCTAAATAAAGGTAATATAACCTTCACTAGCATGTAGCAGTGTGTTCCTGGTGAGCGGTGAGCAGCACAGCAGGCAGTAATATATGCCACTCGATATAACTGCGGTCTACTGTGAGACCACTGAGTTACGAGTACCAGTCAAGGTGAATTCTACCAGTGGAGAGATCATTTGAGAGTCTACACTTCCAAAACACCAACTATTTTTAGGGGGAAAAAAATCCTTTGTCTCACAATGGGTAATAATTCGTCATTACAGTTTGCAAAAGTCTTATTTGCAAAATGTTATAAACTGCCGCATACCAAGTACTAAAACATCTCTCAGCTGGAGGTGATGCTGCTTTAAAAAAAATCCAAATCCAAGTGCACGCACTGTAAGAGAATTATTTTTCCCTCATCCTCTTTTCTCCAAATCTGACTGAAGTCACTTTTTTCCTCTAGCTGGCATGACACAGTGTCTGCATAAATCCCTGAGGGTTAAATCTCTCCTTTTTGACCTCTTGAAACTCCATCATTTCTAGCATTAGCCACCTGTGTATTTCCTGACTGAGACGCAGCAAAGAGAGAGAGAGATCCTACTATAGGGCCCCACTGCTGCCTCCTCTGGAGCTCCCTCAAAGCTCTTGAGGAGGCTGAGATTGGGTTACATTTTTTTATGTGGGCTGCATGTATTCAACATTTTCAGTGATGACACCCCATTTCCTTTCATGATTCAACCCCTGGCTTCATATTACAGCTAGGATTGAGAGTGTGAACTGCCGGTTAAGAAAGGTACAAAAAAAAAACACGAATGTCAGTATAACCCTAACCCTAACCCTAGATGCTAATACAGCCTGTATTTTCAGTGGTTGTCATGCAGGCAACAATACTGAGCAGGATAATATGGGTGAGGTGAGAGGGAGAAGGTCTTATATTAAGGTGCTGTTATATTAAGGGCACAGAGGGACAGGCAAAGGAAGATAAGGAGCTCAGTGAGTAGAGAGGACCAAATAGTGAAAAGGTGAGTTGCAAAGGATGGTCCACTTAAAATCTATGTGATCATGCCAGATATGCATACAAATGGTGTTTTTAGAAAATTATGGGATGTACAATAATCATACCCTACTGTACTACTAAACTAATATGGAGTTGGTTACTGCTACTAAAGAAAGTGTTAATTGGGTGGCTTATTATGGCAAGACAAGAAGACAAGAAGACATAGGTAACGTTCTGAAAAGAGCTGTTGTGTATGTGTGTGGGTCTGACCTTGTTCTTGTACATGGTAATAACCCTTGACTACAAAGTCAATTTGCACCATAACCATTACAACACATGTACTTAAAGAAACATATACATAATGTTTACATACACTCGATATACAATGTACATGCATATCTGGCACACAATATTATAACACTGTAAGCCCTGTATTCCTCAAAAGCAGGTTCTTGGTGTAATGAAATAAAGACAATATGAATTTAAACTGACATTGTTTTACTACTTCTTAAGCACCTACCACCACAAAACCCATCAACAGTTCTACTCCTATCTCCCCCTTTCCCATCAACCCCTCACAAGTACCAAGCATTCTGGGAATGGTAGTCAAAACAAAAATCACCAAAATACATTTTCAGTTCTTACACTACTACTGCTGCCTTACCAATAATACTAATTACTAGTACTATTTAACACAATACCAAAAACTATAGCTGCTACTCCTGTGTTTCCTTGTGAGGCCCTTGTGCAATACATGGATCAGTCATTAGACCCCCCTAATGACTGATCGATGTATTGCAGTCATCAACATGGCACACACTGGAGTTTGCACTGTATCCAAGCACCATAATGCTGGAAAAAGACGCTTCTAAATTCAGCATAAACACTTAGAAGCAGCCCTTCTCCCTGTGGGACCATAACTCCATTATTAATAACTGCTGATACACTCAGTGCCTTACATAAAGTCCCAAGAATTACCACAAAGGACCCGAATAAGAAATATTATCAATTAAGCCCCCTGGGCACGAGCCATGCCTTTCATGAAACACTGTGTGGTAATTGATAAGCCTTCTTAAAGAGTAATGCAGTAAGGGCAGGGCTAATTAATTTCAGAGGAACACACACAGATGAAACACGTGGGGGTTGGTTGGTAGGGAAGTTGTGCAGCTAAGGTAAACCCAAGAGGGATTAGAGAGTGTGCGAATTCATAATTACAGCCAACACACAGAGAGAGACGGAGCACTAAACTATCACATGTAGCGTCTGTTGGACAACACAACTGCTGTGGAAAAAAGCCCTTGATGATGTCCACAGTGAACAGTAACCATAGACACCAAACAGGTTAATAAAGTACCGGTACATAGGCATTCATAATTCAGAGGACACACAATCAAAAAGGCTTCTAATTCGAAAAGAGTCCATTCTGTACGAAGTTTGTAGAGTGTAATATTGTTAAGCTGTATAGTAGTTCACAAACATCACAGGTCACATCTACACAAATCCATTTGTGTTTGCATTTCATATAAGGAAGGTGTTGAGCTGCTTCACACAGCTGAGTGTGCCTATACTCCTCATCTTCTAACTCATGCGAGCTGCCGCAGTCATTACCCCCTCTTGGCTGATGCTTTGCCAAGCGGCAGGGAATGTTTGTTGTTGTTGATGTTTTTTTGTTTTTTTTTGGGTGAAGGAGATCTAATTTCGCAGATTTAATGTGATAATGTTTCACTTATACTTCTGCACAATTCCCCCAGCGGTATGGGGACTGGTTGAAGTGGCAGGGGCTTATTTATTGCATGGCTGGAGTTCCATTCGTGCATCACAAAATTATGGGTATTTCAGGCTGGTAAAGAAGAAGAGGAAAGAGGAGACCAAAAATATTTCTAGGTATTAAAGAAAAAGATGGTGAGAAACAAGACGGATTAGGGAAAGGGGGTTAGAAAGGAGACAGACAGCGTACGAGAAAAGTAGGGAGAGCGACGATCATGCAGGCCTGAATGTAAATAAGTAAGGGAGACAAAGTGAGAGGTGAGGAATAAGAGAAAGAAAGAGAGAGAGACAGGGAGAAGAGAGAGAGAGAGAGAGAGAGAGAGAGAGAGAGAAAACAAGACCTTAAGCCACAGACAGGAGTAGAGACAGAAAACGACAGGTGTCTGGGTATGTTTTACACAGAGTGCCTAGTGTGAGAGACAGAGTCGGGTCCGGAGGCGAAAATAAAAGCAGAAGCACAGAGACGTAAAAGGAAAGGAAACAAGGAAAGGATGCCTGGAGAGCCTGAGGACATTTATGGCACCCTATTTAAAATAAAATACACAGCAAATAAAAAAAAAAACACAAAAAACACCTGACACAAATTCGAGCAGACCTTGTTCTGCTTTGCATGAGTCATAAGAGACTGTTGGTGTCAGATTCCTCCTCTGTGCCAACGCTTTTCTCTCCCTATACTCCCTGGCCACGCATCGTGGACTAGAGAGGGCGTGGGAGTACAAAATGCATCCTGTGCCCCTGTACAGATGTGTTCCTGTCATTAGATCCCTACTCTCTCACATGATCTCATCATGTCTGAGACTTGGCCACAGGTCAAAGCCAAAGTGCCCCACACACCCATACCCACAGGGAACTCAAATAGCCTCAACAGCCGTTTCCTCCTCACCATGTGGATAAGTATGGATTGAGTTTCATATCATTTATTTATGATTTATATCTGTCTTATCGTATCTATCTGAGTGGTAAGTTAAATGGATATGTGTGTGTGTGTGTGTGTGTGTGTGTGTGTGTGTGTGTGTGTGTGTGTGTGTGCGTGCGTGTGTTTGGCTCTCTCCCTCTTTGTGTCTATCTAGCTGTCTAATAACAGCTGTGATATTACTTTTGCCTCCTGCTTTAAGTGAGGTGTCCTTCTTGTCAGACCTTTGTAAGGTAATCTAGCCACATCTTCTTGCAGTGGTTTATAACCTGTCCTTTGTGGCCCTCCTGCATTCTCCCTTTCTGCTCACTCTGTTTAATGATGTTTTTTCGAGGATGGAAAGAGTAGAAGAGCCATTAGACGAGCAGCAAGTTCTTGCTGTCACAGATTCACAAACTGCTGCACTTGATATGCAAATATTGCTCCTATAAAAGCTGTTTTCCTTTTAGCTAAATTAAGGGTGCTCTTGTACAAATCTCGCCCCCCCTTTTTTCTCTCGCTGTCTCTTGCTCTCTCGCTCTCTCTTTCTCCCTCTCTCATTCTCTTTCTCTGTCTGCTGTTTTTTTGCCATTCTTCCTTTTCTCCCTTGCTTTTCTCTCGCTCTCCACCCCCCACACAAAGACTTGACACAATGGGGGCATGTAGCAACGTCCATGTCTCCCAGCCTTTTGTTTGCCCTTCTTTGTGTTTGTTTTTATCGTTTTGCCAGAAAGGTAAACACTTCACCAGAGCGGGAAAAAAAAAGCCAGCCTTGTTCTTGCTGTGTTGGTGTTATCTGTTGTGTGAGCAAAGACCTGGCAGTAGGCAGAAATGACACTATTGAAAGGATGCCAAGACAACAAGCAAGTACTTCATGCAAATAAGCTAAACATATTTCTGTTGATAGCACAAACACAAGCCTAATATGCTGTCAGACAAGTCCTGATTGTCAGGATCATAAAGAGCATTTTTGTGCTGTACAGTACGACTCCTGCAGAAACTGGGCCAGCTCTGAGCCAGATGTATGCCAGAGTCACGGCAGGATTTAATACCATGTCAGAAACATAAGGTGGCCTTTAGGGAGGCGCCATGTTTGTTATATCAATATACACATTTATTCCAGCATCTTTTCCCACGCTGATGGTATCAGGGTTATGTTGAGAGAAGTTTCTCGTGTTACTTGAGAGTTTTACATGTCTCCAAATCTAACAATCAGCAAAACAGTGGGTCCTCTGTTAAAGGAATGGCATCATGCCGAACAAGATTGTTTTTAGACACAGTGCAGTATAAACTTTGTTTGACCTTTTTCACCTCATCGCGAGGTCAAAATAGCTTTACAATGAACTGTGTCACTTAAAGTTGTAAAGGCTAATAACATAGCATTATAATGCTTTACGAGTGCAGTTATGAGTATGCATAAATAGTTGTGAACTTAGTTGTGACTTATAAATACATTCTAACACTTTATTAATATGCTTATAGGATCTTATGAATACTGGGTTCACAGAAAGTGTTACCAAATGTTTTTCAAAACAGACGTCACAGAACAGAAAATTGTACTCTCGCCAATGGTGAAATGCTATCAGTTCAACATACCCAGCACACTGCCAGCACTCATTACTCTGTAGCACCTCTACTTGACACAAATACTGGACCCAACAGCCAAGAGTGCCACATGTAATGATACCATGTGAAGTAGATCAGACAGACAGACAGACAGAGAGCTTTACTGGTATAAAGTCACAGAACTAGCCGTATGCTAGCCCTTTAATTACATCCCAGCTATGCCCAGGGGTCTTCTCTACTGGAGCTACTTAAACTATCAATGACAAGGCAGTTCGCCACTTTTCCTCATATCAGAGTACAGGAGTTATTTCTGTGAGCCACATTTTAAGATATGCTTAACTAGACCACGGCCCGCTCAAGAGAATCCCTCCTGGGAGACAACACAAAGGTTCAGTTCGGAGAGAGAAAAACACTCTATCAAAGCATTCCGGGATGTGTGTCTCCTTTAATGCCATGCAAGGATGATCACCAACAGGCACATAATTAGTCTCCAGCGAGATGACAAAATAAAAAAAAAACACTTTAACAAGAAATAAATTAGCATTGTAAAGCAGATAGGAGCACAGAGGTGAGTGTGCACTTACTGGTCATGCTAACAGCTAATTAACACAGAGGGTAGTTTATGACTTTGGACTCCTGTGAACAGGATGCAATCAAATATAACCTTAAAGGTTTCTTTGTTGTCTGCAAAACACCCTTGACCCTGAAGTAGTAATTTGCCTCAAAACATTTAGTCATAGAGCAAAATACAGTTCCAACACAAATGTGGAATACACATTCATAGTCTGTGAAACCGTTACAGAAGCAACCAAAGAAAATGGAATTGCTACTTAGAATACTCCAATAACTGCTCCTTCAAAGAACCCTTAAAAATGCAATATCATCAAAGTATGATGACTTTATGATATGCTATTTTTGATAAATGTTAGGATTTTATTCATAAGGGTTGTTTCAAAAATATTCCCTCATTAATTATGAGTGAGATTCTTCAGTCTTCAAAATTACTATCAACATGGCGGCACATCTTCAAAAGCAGTCCTCTACTAGTTACAACAGAAAAAGAAACATCTTACTCTTCAAGAGCCTACACATCAACATTTCATTCCCTTTCCCTTTCCCATTCCCATGAAATGTGCTGTCTAATGCACAGTCGAGACAGTATTGTGCTTTGGCGTTGTCTTATTGTCTCCTTAGACCGTCTGCAAAATTAATCACTACAGGGGTCCCACAGCCCTTTGCAATGGATATTAGTGGCACAGCGAGGATATGTAGAGTAATATTTACATATTATTATAGTATTTACATAACACTTGCAGAGGTGCATTCCCACAGCGCATTCCCATGGGTAAAAGCCCAAACTTGCAGCGCCCAAGGGATGCGACCAATTTTATACTTCACAAGGCCTTCCTGTTATAAACACAAACAATGCAAGAAAGTATCTAACCACATACTGAACTGAAACAATGCAATGGAAGCCAGCTAATGGAAGCTGGATGCGCAGTGAATATGTGGGTAAACCTCCCTCCCGACACATCAAGATAGGATGTGCTGGTAATGCTGATGCTGCTGACTTGGGAAATAGCCTGGCTTTGGTGGGTCAGTGGTGGCCCTGACTGTTAAGGTGGTTATCAAGTCCACGAACTGACAAAATCGCCATTGAAATATCCTGAGCATGAAACTGTCCCCGCACACTGCTCCCCTAGCATCGTTGTCATGACTGCCCCCTGCTCAACTGTGTGATGGGTTAAATGCAGAGGTTAAATTTCATTGTGTGCACTGTGTGCTGTGGTGTGCGGTCTAATCACAATGACAAATGGGAATCGCTTTTGCTTTTAGCTCACTCGGGAGCACATTGTTCTCTCAGTTAGTGGTGCTGCAGAGTTGTGGGTTCTAGTCCTGGCCGATGCAAGGCTCAACCCCGTGGTAGACACATTACAGGTTACAATAACATGTACTTTGAATTTACTACCATGTCTACATGTATGTACATATACAGAATAATCTGTGTTGTAGGACAACACTAGCCTGGTCAAAACCAGCCCACGTACTACACTGCATTTCGTATAGAAGGTCTAACTGTCCATTAACAAGGTTGTCTCTGGCAGCATCTTGCAGAGCCAATTAGTGAAGAGAGGGAATGTTTGTGAGCGATGACGTTGACTTGGTGTGCTGCATTTGATGTCAGCGATTGGGAAAAGGCAGATCCAATCATTTTAAACTTCAGCAGAGTCTGCACCTCAAGGAAGAAAGCGTTACTCAATGCAGCACACTCAGCACAGCCAGCTGGTTTACCAGGCTAGGTTTTGACCAGGCTAGGACAACACAGCCCGGTACCAGACATGACCTCACAACCTTGGATCGGACAGGCATGTCATTAAGAGCTGGAGTCTGTTGCTAGTATGTCTCTTGAAAGTGTCAAGGTGGGAGTGTTACCCACTGTAGAGGCGTAGAGGACACACACACAGACACTCACTCACTGACACACACAAACACACACATACACACAAATTCATTGACTCACTTACACACAGACACACATTCACTAACTCACACTTATACACACACACAAGAAAAGCATTGCTGCGCAGGCATTCGCTTGGCAGTCTATGACCCCCAGTGCTAAGAGGACAGCGCAGGCAGGGCAATTAGAGACAGATTAGCTGCTGTTCTAATCAGCCAGGGATTTATTTGTCTGGCAATGCTACCCTCCTCATAATTACCCTCCACAAAGCCCAGGATGCCGGGGGAAGGCCCTCCCATAGAATGGGAACTGATGGCACCGCCGCAGCTGAATTTGTCATGACAAGTGTGCATGCCCTCCCAACACACATACACACCCGAGTGTGCATGCAGAAAGTAATCAGCATGGTATTATGCACAACAAAAGCATGTCTCTTTGAGGTGTCATAGCCAGCCTATCCTTTTGTGATCATAGCGTAAAGCACAGTAGAGTGAATGGCAGAAAACGCCAACACAACCAAGACAAGACATGCTATTTAGTAGGCTACTCAAGGGTACATAATGATGTGCCTACTGCATGGGCAGCACTGTATGTCAAGTACTGTATGCATCCTTTCAATACATGTGAAATTGCATGTGAAATTGCTTTTCTTTCTGACCTGGGCCTAGTCCCCAAAAGCATCTCAAGCTTAAGTAGTTTGTTAAGTTCCTCTTACGAACGCCTTACACCTTTCGGACCATTTCCCAAAAAGTTCTCTGCTTAAGACAGTTGTAAAAATGCTTGCAGATTTACAAATGCTCCTGACTCATTTTAACCAACTAAGAGCATTTTAACTGGCTTCTAATGGGTGTCACCAGCAGGACATACAAGGAAATTACAGCCAGTAGGCGACCTTTCTTTATCTTTCCCTCACCATTCAATTCCTTCCAATATCCAGACGCACACTTACATATAAGCACATGTGCACTGTAGGCCAGTTGATAGTGGCCTTATTGTGGACGTCTGCACCAATGACTAGTCTGCACCTTTACAGCCAACCACAGACTGTATATTAACTATGGACACATAGCTAACCATCATATATAAGTGTATCAACTGCATCAACTGTCAGTGTACTCGCCCCCTGGTGGCCAGTTGCCTATGCAGTCATTGCATGCAACAAACAAATTTAAATAGGGTGTTTAAATCATGTTCATTTGTGTTTTCTGTGGCCTGTCCAAAGCAGGTTAACAGTTGTTTATTCTAAAATCAGACATGCAAACTATAAAAGGTGTTTTGCCTTCAAGCCATTTATTAGACTGTATGCCGTATGAAGTTCAAAAGATGGCTTTGATGTCACTTTATAGCACCAAAGTCCTGCACTATGAATGTCATTAGAGTGGTGCACGTGCGCTCACATTACAAGCATGTTCAGGAAGCTCACAGAAAATCCAGAACGAACCTTCCTAAGAAGAGGCTTTGTAAGTGCCAGATCCATCGTCATCGGGGGAGTAGGCCCAGATCTCACCCTCTACAATAAAGCCATGTCCTTCAGATGGAAGATTACTCCATGAGTACACTGTGCTGTGCCCTTTCAGATGGAGCTAGATATGACTTGCTTTCCAGATTGAGAGACTGACACAGGAAGAACTAAGAGATATAAATTATTTATGAGAATACAAAACTGATCTCTCAGTCTCTTTTTCGCTCCCTTAGCGGCCATCTGGCGTCTGCTGCAACCTGTTAATATGTCATGAAACCCCATCTTAGACCCCTCCGCGCCCCAACAATAAAATGTGGGCGGGTGGCGGTGACTGCTATTGTTTTTATTGTTTCATTTATCAATGTGCACTCAAGTGTGTTGACATCAGAAGCCCGTAGGGGCAGTCAAGGATCCATTGCTGTCCTGTGACTGCAAACGTACGCCTCAAAGGGGTCGATCCATCAGTGGAGAGAGCAGAGTGGGAGAGCCAACACGTGGCATTAAATGGACGCTCGAGAGAAAACAGAAGACAAACATCAGGCCCAAAATGTTTTGTCTCGTCAAATTGTCATGACACAAATCACTTCGTCTCACCAACTTAAAAGACTGACTTCTAATGGAACACTAATTTGAAGATATGTCAAAGTCAAAGTCAGCTTTATTGTCAAAAACCATATGTACAGGATGCACACACAAAATTTGAAATTGCAGCACTCCCTAGGCCCACAGTGAACATTAAACATATTATAACCAAGACAATAACATGATGACAAAACATAACAATATAAACATAGGAAAAAGTACAATGAGGCTTGTATACAATACAAATAGTCAATCCTTGTTTTTCCCTGGTAAATCTTATTCTCACATCATTTAAACTGGTGCCATGTATATACACAAGAGTAAATGCATGACCAAAAAGCTGTAGGTTGGGTGCACAAAATCCTATTTTGCTTCAGCTGCACAATGACCTGAGTCAAAGCTATAAACATCATTATCCAACAGGACTGCACTGGGGATACTGAAATTGCATCTCTCCCATTGTGTCCCACATATCAGAAAGCAGTTTTGTTTGTCGGGACATTTTATCCTGTTTGTCTATAGGTCTTTTGTATTGTCACAGAAGTACAACTGCTCTGTGGTACTTTCTCACTCATAAAAGTACCTCTGGCTGAAACACCTCTAAAACAGATAACAGGCAAAGATACACAAACACTTTCACGAGCGACAAAAAAAGTAGGCTACTATCTCTCACGCCACATTTCAATTTATTTTGTCCTGTCTAGCTCTGGAGTTGTAAGATGAAAATTAAGATGTCACTGCCAACAGACAATCCAGCAGCAGATAACAGGCCACAGCTGTCACTAGAAATTGGAGAAAAAATCTTAAAGACAAAACGTAGAAACTGAGTTTTTTTCCCCTGCATGTTCTCTGCCAGTATTATTCCACCAGTAAGGCTTGCAGCACGCTCTAGGGACTTTATTACCGACTGGCTTTGTGTTGTTGGGGAGCAGCGTACTTCATATATTCAAGAAACTAGGGTGACTGGGGGCAGCCATATTGCTGTGGTAGAAGTCTTCTGCCCTCTGAATTCAATCTGACTGCGGTGGATCATTTACAGTAATTAAACTATATCCCAAATGTGACTTTTGCTTCTTTAATCCCAAAGTTTAGCATAACGATCATTAGAATAGTTCTAATGGAGAACACTGTCCATTTCTTTTTGACGCTGTATTCAATCTATCTAATTGAAATCTAATTGGAAAACTTAACTGGATAATTAACCTCAGTACACACAAGACTGAGTCCCGATGGGGTGTATAAAATAATCCATTATAAGAGAGCTGTAGTATTTCCTTGATGTCAAATTTATATATATTCACACACCATGTTAACCACTGATTGTTGTGTGTCTAGGCTGTCTCAAGGCAGCAAAATCAAATCGATACCTCCTTCAGCCCCAGAGTACCTCAGGCCCATCTAGGTCTGGTCCCTGCACTACTCTAAAACGTGCTTTTTTTTCCCCCATCTTTGTTCTGACAGAGAGAACCATGGGGCTTCCTGATTAAAGTCTGCTGCCTGCCTCAGAAAAAAAATGTGTGATGTTAGCAAATCTGGAGAGGCATCATAAATACTGCATGCCCCCCCCCCACCCTCGACTGGGGATGGTCTCTCTTGATAAAAGAAGCAGCCCGACTTTATTACGGCAAAACAAAAACACACACAAAATGGCAGACCACAGAAAAACACAACAGGAGCCAGGTTGTGTTCAGATGGGGGCTACTGTTGCATCAGAAATTTAGCCGAGGGAGTACAGGAGATGAGAGAGAGGACTAATCATTCTTCTAAAGATCTTGCGGTGGGCGGGGGGGGGGGGGGAGGTAAACACAGTTACAGTACACACTGATTCAGCTCATCTGTGAAGTGCAGCCACGACTTTGAGCACTGTAGAATGAGGAAAGTATGCAGATAAGACAGGTTGCTGAGTTATTTAAAGGCTACAGGATGGGGAGAAGGAGACAGGACAAAAGAAGCCAATAGCCAGAGGGGGAAGCACATGGTTGAGTCTCACAAGTGTTGAATCAACTGAAGAGGCTTCAGGGGGGCAGTCAGGGTGCCCCTCTGACCAGTATAGGTGGAGAGGGGCAGAGAGGCCAGCCAGTACAGACTTCTGTTTAGTCATGTGGTAGAAGAGCACTCATCTCTAACAGTCTTGGGTCTTACTGTCAAAGTGAATACATGGATGTTTTTATTGCAAAATACAAGTGATATTGGGCACAATGATGTATTTAAATGCACTGCAGCATACACAAGGGAACAATTCGCTCGTAACAGGAAAATGTAATGGCAGCAAGAATAGAAATTCAATGTTGTGCAAGTGCAGTGTTGTTTACAAGCGGTCTAAAAAACAACGGGTTTGTTTTGCCTCTGAGCTGATAGGATAATATGTTAAATTTAGCCATGACAATAGTCTACACACCCAGGGTTGATAACCTTTAAGCTATCATTGGCAACGATCTTGTATGGCTTTTTTTTCTATGAGACTATACCCACAGAAAATTTACATGAGTACAACAGCTCCTGCAGTAATCACTGCAATCAAGACAGAGGTGCACACTGAACCCAGAAGAAAATCTTTAGATAAACAAGGCAGACACATCTAGAGGCTGTTGTTATCTACTTTGCACTGCATGCCCAAGTACACATCTTTATATCACAGATATCGCCACAAAAACATTCATAAAGGAACCATAAATAGGGTCATGTAAACATTTCACTTTTACATAGTTGTAGGCTGTAAACATATAATTGCCATTTTAGGTTTACCCTGTAAGCTTTTAGGTATTATTCAAGAAAGGAGTTACATCTTCAGAAGACAGTCCTGTCCTCCTATCAGAGCAGCTTCAACCAAAATAGGAGCTATACTGCTGTCTTGTGGTTGTCCCCTTAAATTACAGCACAGAGTTAAAACTGTGAAGAGACAGAGCTGAGTTTTGGGCCAGGTCCGGCCCTGATCTGGCGTGGATAGGTCAGCCCCCCTGCAGCATCAGCTCCTGCCAGAGCCAGTCAGTGTATGAAGTAAGCATTACTGTCAGAGGCAAAAGGCAAAAAGAAAAAAATGATGGATTGTGGCTTACTCTTTATTTTCTGTGCATAAATGTTATTTATTAACTGCCATGACTTTTACAGCTTGTGACTATACTATATTTTCTATAACATTTTTTGGTTGGACTGCAGTGTGATTTTTATTGTTAAGGGAAAATGTGTAGAATTGCTTTGAGCATGACAACATTACTTTTATTTTGAGTTTAACCTTGACCATAAACCTTAGACATATTTTTTTCTGTAAGAAATTGGATTATTTTTCTCTTACTAACAGGTGGTGGGCGCATTCCACCACAAGAAGTCTCAAGGAGGCACATCAAAGCTTACTCTGTGACACATAAATTATTCATTGGCAGACAGCGCACTGAGAAAAAATGTGAAATAGGTACAAAGTTGCGTCTGCACATAGGCTATACGTGCATTAATGCTAAAACAACAATCAAAAGTAAAGTAAACCAACACACACCCTGAATGGTATCTAAAAAATCTATTTTGGGCCCCTAGGAATCCGTGCAATTTGTCCCTTTCCACATCTCGGTAGAATACATGCTTACATGTTTGCATGGCAAAAAAAAAATAGGCATTTGATGCATGTTGACTCCAAGGACCAATATATTTCATATCTAAAAACAACCAGGCTCAGAATGCCTATGCAAAACAGCTTGGGTCAGGCAAGT
The DNA here is from genome assembly GCA_030347295.1 of Setipinna tenuifilis. Lineage (NCBI taxonomy): Eukaryota > Metazoa > Chordata > Actinopteri > Clupeiformes > Engraulidae > Setipinna > Setipinna tenuifilis. Next base: position 24,727,162 of record CM059267.1, on the reverse strand, counting down.
CAATTTAGAGGACCACCGCCGCGCTTCTGCCAACTCAACAGAACAGTCAACATCCCGGCGCACTTGAAATTATCCGGAGGGTATAGGCGCCACGCTGCCAAACGTTTTATCCTAAATCCCTTAACGCAGAACCGTGGACGACACTGGAGCTTGTAAGGAACCGCACTTACTTCAAATTACACCGTGCGCCCACGAACAATTAACTGTTAAGACTTAGTAGATGACTGCACGCCCCCATCAACATCACATTTCTACTGTCACTTGAAGTCAGAGATCACGGCAGCTATCAGAATTTGTGTGCACGACACTGTTTCTGTCTTGTTTATACTGTGTTTTAACAGCGTGTATCACCAATTGTTCCCAGTGAAATGTTTCGTCTCACTATGTACTGTGTGTATGGCTGAAACGCCAATACAAACCCTGCTACTAAAAAACGTGTATTTTCAAGCAAAATGTATCTGCTACCTTTGTGAATCCTCCTCTTTAAAATTGCTTGTAGAAAGAGCATCTTCCCTTGTCCAGTTTTGTCCGGGTTGGATGATATCCCCAGATAAGGAAGATGCACGAGTCCCGCTGAAAGATGCGTGTAACTTGCCCGGTTTCGAACACGTGCAAGAAGCCGGACCCAGAGTAGTCTCGGTATCAGCGCTAGTGATCACATGAATTTTCCCGCAACCCCCATTGAAAAAGTATAGGCAGTCAGTGCCTTTATCGCGCGGATGAGCAATCAGCAGTATAAATACCGCACGGTGAGCTTGCAAAGATGCCAATGAGAGTTAAACATTTTGCCAATATCTTTTAAATAGTAGGTTCATAACCATGGCTAGATCCACTGTTATCATTATTTAACTAATTGTGAATATGCGTCTGTCTCTCCCTACCCCCACTCTCTTCCGACCCTCTCCGATTAATAAATGCAAAATGTGTGCTCAAAGCCTTCGGGACTTTTCATGCCCTAGTTTTATCTTTTTTCCCCCTCGCCTCTTTCTGAATCCTAAAATTCAGGATAACACACAGGCACCCGAGATAAACTTTTCAGCCTCATTAATTTGCCAGGTTAAAATTCACTTACTATTTTGCACATCTTGCAGTAGTGTCATAAGTATGGCCTGTGGGTGTAATTACATGGATAATAAGCTTCACAGATAGACATAATTTTTTACTGTCTTACTGTGTTTAAGTTTTACAACACAAATTGAATATTGGAAATATTCAAATATTCAGACAAGATTGTTGATGGATACAGACAGCATTAATCTGATCCAGGAATGTAGTAATAAGTCACTTATAGGCAACAGCATTACTACACGGAAGAAAAGGTTAGGACGCGTTCTGATATAAAAATCACACACAAAGGGATGATATAATGGTTAAAAAAATGAATGCAGATCAAACAACCACAGAACTGATAATATATTAGACACATGTTCTGTGGCACACATGCCAACACACACACACACACACACACACACACACACACACATTGTAATAAAGTGCGGTTAGATTATCTTATAGCGATCTGACAAAAAGGAAACATCAGTTGATAAACTAATATAACAACTGTTACAGTACTAGATAGATAGATAGATAGATAGATAGATAGATAGATAGATAGATAGATAGATAGATAGATAGATAGATAGATAGATAGATAGATAGACAGAACACACACACACACACATTTACACACACATATACACACTCACACATGCGCAGCCATGCACACACACACACACTCGCACACTATACTGTGTCAACTCCTGCCATGACCACAGCCACACACATTACACTCGACTCACCCACTGTCCCAGACAAATGACATAGGGTTTCCCTCCTGCTCTGTGATGAACAGCCTCTCTCTCACCACCAACCAGATTGGTTAAGTCACTCTGACATGAATCATGGGACCCTATGAGGATATGAGGACTGTACGGTGGTCTGGACATAACCCCAACATGCCTCTGACTGGGCTGCCTATATACATATACCTTGTCATGATTTCCATAATAAATGGAATGGATTCTCTGTGTTTCAGGAATACAGGAGAGAGACACTTGCCAACTTTGTTTGGTGGCCTTGTTGGCCTAAGGAGAACAATCATGTATTTTCTGCAATGCATTAGCCTAATACAAAAGAGCTTATTTGTTTAAGCCATAGAAGGATTAGATATGGTGCTGAAATTTCAAGAGCGAACAGCAGAGGTCATGAAGCTAATAACTAAGAACCAAGATGAAAATTAGTTTTGAGCACGATCAAGACTTATAACGCGATTTGTACACTGTTTGGATGAAATCACAGACAACCTTTTCTGAACCCCATTTCCATAAGTCAGTTCAATTAATAGAATATTTTTTACCAAAACTTTTCTGTGGCTGCCCGATATCACAAGTTTGCAAAACAAAGTTTTACAGGGATGTTCTTAAGAGTTCTTGCAAAAACTTGCACAGCTACATATTAAATGTTGTACACTTACTATTCATTTCCTCTTGGAAGTTTCCTTACATGTTACATGTTTACAGACATCTTAGCTTCTTGGCTCTGCGACTTTGTTTGGCATGAAGGCCTTTTCAACTTTTTCAGTCTAAGTTAGGCTCCATTTGCTGTCTTTTAAGCATAAGGAGACCCTTGGACTTGCACAATGGTTTACCTAAACACCACAGTTCTGTTTATATATACACAAACATATTATGAGGTTCCATAATGCAGCTTATATTTCAAACAAGTCAAGCTATATTTGGTGTACTGTACCATACCTGGTCTCGATAAGAATATAAAAACGTCAACTGAAAGCTTAAAAAAAAGTTTAAGCCCTTGGTCTGGCAGATCACGCTCATACACTTTTTTCCTCAAACTTCAAATGTTAAACAGTGGAGCTCCCATGTGACATAATTGATCTTCTGACAGAGGCTTTGAAAGGTACTGGAACACTATGAAACCAGAACTGTACAGGAGTAAGACTCACAGAGCAACGCAATCTTCTGAAATGCTGAATCAATTTTTATGTTCCCTGCAAGCCTATTTCTATACAATAACTCAAATGAGAATTCAAACTGCTGCAAAATCTGTGACAGTATTAAGAGGCAAAGAGTATGCAGATGCAAAGACGGAAACACCAAATATAGTACAAATGCAGTAAATGAGCCAGTAAAGAAGGACGACTAAAAGCTAGCTCAGATTTACCCTGGCCATATTTGTCAGCAGTGAACGTCAGTCAGTGAAAGTGTGAAAGTAAGTGAGTGATTTCTTATTCATATTTATGACAAAACATACAAGTTAGTCTTCAGCTCAACCAGCACATACAACTAGCCCTCTATATTCCCTGCACTCTGTCTAATGTTCAAAGAATGTTTCATCCCACTAACCCAGCAAAAGAGCACTTTGTACCAGTGGGAATGCCAGATTTCCCCATAAGAATTGTAACTCCTTATTTTCATTTTCATATATAGAGTGACTTACACGGATTAGCTTCTCCTGCTAGCATGCTAAGAGAGCATTTTAAAATACAGCACAGCTGTGTGTATTTTCCCTCCATGAACAGAGATGTATTAGCATTTGCCCCCCGCGGGAGGGGAAAAGAAGATAAAAGAGACGTCTCTGGGTGTTTGTCAAAACATCTTCACTTGTCCATGTCTGTTGACACACCCCACATTGGCAAAAAATGCACTACATGACCACCACGGTGATACCAGGTCTGCCCTTAATGACCTACAAAGCAAAGTGACGAGAAACTGGACTAACAGAAAGTAAACATAATCATGACAAATGCATGAACAGAAACCACAGCAAATGGATAGTACACGTAAAGAAAATGGTGGAAAGTGCAAAATCAAGAAACAACAAGAAGAAGACAGCTCATCCTTTTTTTAGGGCGCTAAGCAGGAGAATCTGGGTATTAAAGAGTTTTAAATGCCTGATTTGGTTTTGAGGCTGGGAAAGGCATGCTGGCTTACGAGAGAACTAAAATTAACTTCGCGCCAGTCACACAACAGCCAAACAAATAAGGAGGCGTGAAGTGATTGCTGTTATTTTAACAGGGTGACTTCAATTAGCCAGCCTACAGAGACAGCCAAGCCTTTGACAGATGAGGATTTCATGTTTCCTACCACACATGCTGCCCACACAGTAACACAGAAAACCTTCAGTGACAGTAGGGAGAACCAGCTTCCTGTTGTTGGGCACAAGCATAAACAGGCCAATGTGGCAATTTCCAACAATGTGGGAGAGCATAAACTGATTTAGTATAGCACTGGCAATAATTAAACACTGCCATCATGGTAGTAGCCAGCTATTAAGGCCACCGAGGTCCAGACCTCGGCCATTTTTGAAGAGCTGAAAATAAATTTGTACGCTAAATATTTAACTGTATAAAAAAATCAAGATTAACATTAAAAAGCTTCAGTGAAAAGTGCATTGTTACTTCTGTTAAATGTTAATATTGTGTCCTGTGTGCCTGTTTCGTGTGTGCTTGTGTGAGAGCAAAAACACAAAAACGAATAAGTGCACAACTCAGGGGAAGTGAAAGCCAGAAGTCCAGCAGACACTGCCATTGGTTTTTCATGGTAACCATCAGCGCACTTCATACTCATAAAGCTGTTAAAATGTACGCTTTTCAAAGCAGCCAAAGCAATCTGCTTGCCATGGATAACTGTGGGCCTCTTGTTTCCTCATTGCTTTGCCCAGATCAAATCAAGTTTAAATTACTCCCACTTTTTTTTCAAAACTGATGATTTTCAGTTCAAACACCATTAAAAGTAATTTCAGCAATAGATCTCTTGTGTAATGTGTAATTGACCCCTACTCATTTAAACATGTTGAAAAAATTCTTTGGGGCATGTTTCACGCATGCGTCCCGGACCTCAGTAGTTCTGGCTACAGCCCTGACTGCCATATAAAGTGCATGTGTATGTAATGAGCAGCTTCTCCAAAGGCACCCCTCAGGTTACATAATACACTCCATTGCCTTTTAATGAGAAGTAGCATTGACAAGATGGCAGAAGTGGGGAGCCTGTGACCCAAAAAAGGGAGCCTTCTGACTACATATGGGTCCAAGCATAGATATAGAATATATACATGCCTCATTGCCTATTAGGTAAAATATGCCAATGTGGCTGCTATATTGGAAAGGTTAACTTTACCTTAAGGTTAATTGATATTCTACATGTATATCTATGGATCCAAGTGCCCACAGGGGCCAATGTTCAAGTCCAACCTGCAGTCAGTTCTCTGTATGATTCACTCACTTCCTGTCATTTTTCTATCTGGATTAAATGCAAAATGCTCCCCTTAAACAAACAAACAAACAAACAAACAAACAAAAAACTTCCCAAAAAGGAGGTCCTGGTTGTAGTAGTTCAACAGCAGTTCAATAATCCAATCCAATATGTTGCCTCCCACTCCACTCCACCATCTATCCCATCAGCACCAGAGTCTAAGGATGTTTGGCTTTATTTGCGTCATTCTGTCTGCACTAATGCTGATGCTGCCGCCTCCAGGGCAGCTCTGTTTTGGTCCTGGCACATACAGCGTGGAAGTGCATGGCACGCGCAACCACCACAACGCAAATTCATCCAAATTCCCGTGTCCAATTCTTCCAAACACCCAGCTTCCAGAGCCTAAATTTAACAACAGCTTGCTTGGATCCCTCGGAGAGCTTTTTATATCTATTTCCTGCACGGTGTATCATTACCGTTCCTCCACAATAGATGTCAGAGTGAAATGTGTGATAATTTTGGCATTTCATGCAGACTAATATATTCAAGCAGCTCCACAGAGGTTTCTTATTTCTGTGTTTGTTATGCATGCAGTATGCAGCAAACCAAAACATTCAATCATGTCAAGCCCTGGAAATAATAATGATGCCCAAGGAGCTAGAGTAATGCAAACATTTCTTTATTACTGTTCGGAAGAACTAAAGACAATGATATTCACCCAGTGATCATTTTAACAAGGAGTTGTAATTGCGTGCCTACTAATGGCGTAGATGATCTGTGTGTGCAACAGTCACACTCTGAACAAATAACTGCATTAGCGAATGTCATTTGTCACATTTTAATTTCTCATTATCACTAATTTCTCAATCAGTGGACAGCTAATTCAATCACAAAGTTATTTGAAGGCAGACGTAATGAGCAGTAATGTCCACGAGAGACATGGAGTTAGAAACATGTAATGAAACCCTTAAAAAGTCACACAGAGCTGACAGCAGAGCTGACAGACACCCAAGGGGCATTGATAGTTTTTAGCTACACTATTTGTGCAATTTTACATACATTCATTGAAGAAAACATGATGAGAACAGGACAGTAGATTCTGCACAATGCAGGCATTCAATAATAATAAACCCAAACCACTGCCTCAGAGTCAGGAAACAACCGACTCTGGTATAAATCCACTGCCAGATCTAGGCCAGGCTCCCTCCACAACTGGGTACAGCAGCCAGTCCCTTTCTCAAGAGCAGATGGGTCCTTTCTGGGGTCAGTACCCACGGGAGCCACCTCAGATGGAGATGCTCTGTTGGGTCTGTTGCTCTATTTCTGCCTTAATCAACCCCACATAAGATCCTCCACTACACAGAAAACTCGGTGGTAGCTCACTTGACTAAATAATATCATGCACCTAGTGGCAGAGGTTGAGATCACAGCTTCAGAAAGTGAAAACTCTGTCATGTATTCCTTTTGTCTCTGCACTTCATACAAGGTGATTTCTCTCCAATTAGCTGGTCCACCTGTCTTCTGATTTGTGTGTGCTCAAGAGAATCAGCTGGTTCAGAAAAGAGTTAAACCAAAATATTACAGCTTTTTTACTTTCTGAATGTCTACCTCTGCTGAGCACAGACTTCCTGCCAACATTCACACAGGCCATCACAGCCAGCCAATACCCCCCGACCACTTTTTCACTCTCATAATCGCTCTTCTCTTATTGCTCCCATCTTCCCATCTCTCACACTGACTGCTCATGCTCTTTAGTGCAGAAGTGAGTGCGGGGATACAAACCTAATGTACCTGCGGAGATTAATAACACCCAGGACCACCCGGGTGAGCCAGCGTCCTCATCTCAGGCATCTCATTTCCCTGCCTCTCTCCCTCTCAGTGCACCTCTTATGAGCGCAGTCATCGTCTTCAGGGCAGGAGCCAAGTCTTAGAGTCGGACCTCAGCTTCGTTGCTGGGACTAATAATAGATGAGACTAGCGAACCAGAGTGAACCAGACCAGAGTGGCTCTTATGCCCTGCGTCTCATTTCCTACTCTGGTCCCCTTTATGAGCTGCATTACAGCATGTGTGGGAGTCTGTCCACAAGGGGGAGACAGAGAGAGCTGCTGCTCTGGTGCCGTCTGGTCTGGTCAGACCAGCTGGGCCACTCTGGGGTTGATTTTTTTTTATCCTTTTTTTTTAGGGCTTCAAAATGGACACTTCTGCGCTATTTTAGCATTGCATTCAGATGGGAGTGAGATAGACAGAGTGTCCTAATTTTACTAGTAACATTTCCAAGCCTGAATTAAGAATGTGCAATGTGTATTTCACTGCACTAGGAGAGGCATATTATCATGCTTTATAACTAATAGCTAATGTTAATGTACTGATATGGAGATAGTTATTGGAAGTTGTCGCATCGTCTTGCCAATAAAGACTACAATCAATTCAAGTACATGCTCAACCTTTTATGACTACCCACATTAAGTCAGAAAGAAGGGCTGTGAGAGAGAAAGATGAGAGAGACAGAGGATGAGGGAGAGAGAGAGGAAGAGGGAGAGAGAGAGAGAAAGGGAGAGAGAGAAAACGAGAGAGAGAAAAAGAGAGAGGGGAAAAATAGGGAGAGAGAGAAAAGAGAAAGAGAGAGGGAGAGAGAGAGAGAGAAACGCGGTGGGGAAGGGGGTAAAGACACCTATTGTCACCTTAAAGCCATAGTACAGCCCCTTTCACAGTGGTGTCAAGTGCTGTCCCAAATGGGATCAAAAATTCATAAGATTCCCCATCACTGAAACCACATAGCGAGCAAGAGAGAGAGAGAGAGAGGGATGGTGGTTAAGAGAGAGAAAAAGAGAGAGAGAGAGAACATGAGAGAAAGAGAGCAAGGGAAGATGAGAAAAAGAAAGAAGAGAGGGAGAGGCAGAGAGAGTGCAATACAGAGGGAGGAGACAGACAGAGGAGAGAGGGAAAGAGAGCGCATGAGAGAGTCTGACAGGGAGAGAGAGGAGAAAGAGAGAAAGAGAAAGAGGGGGCATGAAAGAAAGAGAGAGTGTCACAGAGAGAGAGGACAGAAAGAGGGGGCATGGGAGAGAGAAAGGGGTCCCTTTGATCTAAGGAGTCTCTAGAGCTTATACTCAGTAATCCCACTGCTGTACCCATCCTCATGACACACCTACTAAGGAGGGAGGGCAGAAAGGGAAGAGAAGCACTGGGAGAGGGAGAGAAAGAAGGGAAGGGGGTATGGCCCTGTACTGACTTTGTTTGTATAGCCCCAACCCCCATCATGGTGATCCTGGGGCCATATGTACTTTTCAATGGCGACTCCACTGCACTGACTGTTAAGGAGGATTTTTCGGCTTTCGCTGTGGGAATTACTGTGGGTATTATTCAATTTTAGTGAGCACTAAAATAGATTGGCACACTTTGTTGATCGAAAATGCAAAAATCTTTGTCACATTGTCCTTCTTATATCTCTTTTCAGACTTGAAACCGGTTGGCGTTTTTTACTCTGCCCCATATCTAATAAAGGGTTTTTAAATTAACTATCCTTGGCTCATTGCTCTCAATCTGAAATGTGTTGGGACTGTCCATCTTGCCCACTGTGTTCTGATTGGGCATGAATGCTGTGTGTGCTGCCTGATTAAAAAAACAGATCTTACTGCAGACAAACTTGGGATTTTTGTTTCTTTTAAAAAAGTAAAGTAAAAGTAATTTCCTACACTCTAAGTACTGAAATAAGGCTGGTGGGGCCACCAACATAGCTACGTTTACATAGACCCAACTACTCAGTTGGAATAGAAATAACACATTAAACTTTAGAAAAGACATTACCACATTACCAATTCACTCAGCTGCCTCCACCTTGCCCCTAATCAAAGTGAAGATGTAAGCCTTGCTATAAGACCTCTGTTTGTGAAACCCAGACTCAATTATGGTGAAAAGGAAAAGACTTTCTCATGAGAAATCACAAACAAAAACACTAACTGGAATAATCTCTCTGAAGCCCCTGGAGAATACTCTCGCCCCTGCACCCCTCCCCTGGTCCAGCCTGTGGGAGCCTGCCTGTGAGACAAGAGTGAAGTGGGTACTTGTATCCACTTGTATGTACAGGAAACTATACAGATGATGGTGGGGGGTTAATATTTTATGACAGCCGATCATCAGCAGAGGGGTTTGCAGGGCCAGTGCGACTCCCCTGAGAGAGGAAGGGAGATGGACCGACACCACCGAGAAAATTACCGAAAGTCGAGTGCACCGTCTGAGCAAACGATGGCTCATTGCTTTCAAAAACAGGCCCATTATTCTGACGTGCCACCTCTAGAAAAAGGAGTACAGCATCTGAACTTTTCAACATACTGCTAAGAGATATTCTGCCAACCAAGAGATTAAAAAAAAATCTGCTCTTTTTTCTTCTTTTTTGTGTGTGGTAGCAGCAGATGTGCTTAAAAACTGTCAGTGTATCATTTTTTGTCTGGCACAGTTCCAGAGACCATAGAAAACATCTGTTATAAAGCCTCCACTCAAATATAAATAAATAAATGAATAAATACACTCCTTATGGGTTCCTACTCAACAATTAACAGCCTATATCAAATCCACCATTTGTGGGCGAAACATTTTTTAAAAAGTACATTTTCCACTTATGTTCCAGACTAGAAGCTGAATGGAGATGTACTGCATTAGAAAGACGGTGTCTTTGATAACTAAAGTGTGTACATCTACATTTTAGTAGAGCAAAAAACCCTATTCTTTTACTGCTGGTGTCTCGCTGTTGTTTGGTGTTCTCAGAGAGCCAGAAGAGGCAAGGACAAGTGTTTGGACTGAGGCGACAGTGGCTCAGGAAACTGAGGAGTCGCCCAGTAATCGAAGATTCACTGATTCTATTCCACCTCCTCCTGACAAGGTCGAGATGTCCTTGAACAAGACACTGAACCCCACACTGCACTCAACATGCTGGCTAGGGGCCTTGCATGGCAGCCTTTTGCCATCTGTGTGTGAATGGGTGGTATGAATAAATCGCTATAAGGAAATCTATTAAAGTGCGTTGGGTATACTCTGCATATAAATGGGGTCCATTTATCAGTTGCAAGAACTTTAAACCTCCGCACTCCGAAGTAACTAGGCTGATCTGCATCTGCTTCAACTCCGTTGGTACTCATTGACAGGTGAGTCTGCAAGGATCAAGGCTCTTTTACATGGGTTGTTTGCTTCCTGCTGTTAATCACCATCTACAGTCTGACCTTGCCATCTTTCAGATGTCCTCCTGTGCTCAGTCACCCAGCTCTCATATCATAACTGAGTTTATACCACAGGTGAAACATGTTGCCTCCTCTGCTGCCAGCACCTGAGAAGAAAGAGCAGTGCCCTCTCAGCCTCCATTCGTTCAGGATATTTCCCACAGAAAAGAGATAATACGAGGTGGAACAAATGTGACACAGGTGTCCCAGAGAAAAATGTGAAATGGGAGTCGATTTATCCGTCAATGTCGGTTTTAGTCGGAGCAAAACTAAATCTTGCCTTTTGTGAATGAACTTGACAATGACAAGGACAGATCTGTCAGCCATGAGAGAGCTGCCATGCTGTAAAATGAAGAGGCAGCCTGCCCCTCTGTGTGAATTGATTGTTTTTAACCTGACAGCAAGTTCACTGCTGTTTTGTCTCAAGGTGACATTATTCAGTGTAAAGCAGATCTAAAACAAACATCAACATAAAAAAAGAAAAAAAGTAAAAAAAAAACATTTACTCCTTTTCTCTTGTCATGAAAAGATCAAGCAAGAATAAACAAACAAAAAAGCGATGTCTGTAAAAAAAAACATTGCTGAGAGATACCCCAGCTGAAGTGATGCCAGCCAAAAGTCCCACACAAAATGCAGATCCACATCACTTTACCCCAGCGGTTGTAACTTGGCACATCCAATTTGTGTCCATTATCATCCCCAAATCGGGCAAACTGGCAGGCTGGCAGGCAGGCAGACGAATGGACTGCTCCTAGACTACCTGTCAGTCAGCCAGGCCGCCCTGAGTCCTACTGGGGGTGGAGGGGTAGTTTGCAGGAAGTAGTGAGGAGCCAAAGGGAGTGCTGTTCACTGATTTGTTTGATGGAAGAGGTGTAGACGAGGATAAACAGAAATGCTTTTCTTCCTCCAAAACATACTGCCGACAAAGTGCTTTCATACAGCCATTTAGATTTAAAAAAGGTGGTATTGTGCTTTAGCAATTCTCTTTGAAATATCTAAAACTGCAATCTCCCCAGAACTACTATAAAAATTATGATTTTCATATCTAATGGCAGAGTATATTCTATCCAGTGTGCTGGTAATAATACAAATATGTGCATTAATGCGGAGCAGGTTGTTAATCTCTGCTGTGTAGCCTGCAAAGAATGACCCAGAAAGAATGATAGATATGTTCTGTTGTACCCAAACAGTGAACAGAAAGACCCCATGAGTTTGGGTTGGTTCATTTCACATATACATTTCTTCATCCTTAGCGATATGTAAAGTTGCAGAATACACTGGAGCTGAATGAGACTTCAGAGACGTCCAGACCTATTTCTGATGCCTCTTATCACTCGTTCCCAGTGTGGCTAAAGTGTCTGCTGTGATATTGTGTGGGGTATTCAGAATGAGACAGCCACCTGTGTGAAGTCAAGGCTGTAGTCATGTTGAGCTGTTTGTTGTGTTTCTGCATCACTCTGGCTGCTTAGCAGTCCACCCACCAGCCCCCCCACCCCAACCCACCCCACGTCTGCTCTTGACTTGCTCTTCTGCAATGCACATTCAATCTACCCCCCAGTCCTCATATCATATGTTTGCATCACCCCAACGCCACCAACACCAACACCAACACACTCTGAAGCTTCATTTGATGTTTCTGAAGTTGCTTCTGAAGCACACTCACCCACCCACATCCCCATCCCCACCCCCACCCTCCTTCTCCTCCATCTTCTGTCTCTGCATCATACACCCTCCCCTGGCCAACTCCAACCAACCCCCCCCCCAACCCCCCACCTCTCTCTGAAGCAGACATGAGCCCCAGCTCAGTGTGCAGGCAGACTGACTCATCTCTGCTCCTGCAGCAGGCAGTATGGAGAGAGAGACAGAGAGGGAAAGAACACAAACACTTACAGTATGCAAACGCACCAGCCACAACAACCCCTTGACAGCGAAGTCTGGCGATCTGGCGTACCTCCACCACGTATCTACCTCCTAGGTGTGACGCTCAGGGAATAGGCACAGTCGCTGGAAAAATAAACAATCTGCATCTACGTGACACTTCCACAAAAGTGTTCAGCGAAAAAAACAAGAGCAGTGGTATGAATGCAGACTATTACTCTTACTTAGCAATGTTGGAAAAAGTTTACAAATGAGATTCGGTATTCTGACCCTGAGCTACATTAGAAGATTATGTAGGAGGACTAAGACAGTGATGCTCTTCCTGTGTGAATAATTCAAAGTAGATCGTACCAATGTTTTGTGTGTTTATTTTATTTTTTATTTTTTTGTTTGTTTTTGTTTTAGCTCTGTGACGCACATGCACACACACAAACACAAAAGGAAAGAGGATGCCTAGAGGCCATTACCAAGACAGATATGTGTGTGTGTGTGTGTGTGTGTGTGTGTGTGTGTGTGTGTGTTCAACCGGATATGTGCTGTATCATGCATAGATCCAGTTAACTGCTCCTGTAAAAAACCTTTCTTATGTAACCAGACTCTCAAGGACGCTGCTAGAAAAAGATATTTTCTGGCTAAGACACAAGTTTGTGTTTGTCTAACTCTTCAACTGCAGAAACAAACAGCAGAAAAAAAAATGCTTAATGTAATCACTGTTGCAAGCTAGAGAACTGCATACAGTATGCAGCCTACAGTATGTATTCAAGCTTGATTTTAATCTTCAGTTTTTCATCCAGGGCCTACGACAGAGGCATTTTAATGAACCGGGTGGATGAAGTTCCATACCATCAATTATGAACTGTGCTCAAAGTGTGCCTGAAGTATTCCATCGCGATGCCGCACGCAAAACTTCACAAAATCTGCCCTCCTGTTGCTCCAGCTGTGCTCGGTTGTCTACTAATTTGTTGGGTAATGGATCGTTTCCACAAGCTGAGCGAAGAGGAGAAAACAATGCGAGAGAAACACAGAACAAAATACATAAAAACTGCAAGATGGCGATAGAGTGATGGACAGACATAAAGGCAGACACAGGAACAGCTGCTGCAGAAAGTGTTTGGACATCTTCCCTACTGCTGCCGGCCCCCTTGCCCAGGACAGTTAATCCAGCCGGCACACACACACACACACACACATCATCAAGTATTATTAAAAAAGTAAACACACATTTTCCAGCTAAGCACTTTCGCTCAGATAAGCGCAGGGCACGATGAACTATCTCCTCTCCCTTGCCAAAGGCGAAGGGGAGAAAAAAAAAACTATTAGCTCCTTGGCGATTTGCAATTCAATTAAGGCACCCACACAAAACCCTCCATTACGAAACAGCAAACAGTCATCCAGGGTGCTAGCTCCAGCACACAAAAATACTGCTCCGCACACAAGTATCTCTCCAAACATCAAACAGGCTTCGGCTAAAGATCAGCTCTAAATGACATTTAGATGTCACGTTTGAAGTGATTCATCTGAATGACACACTCTGGCCCAGTCTCCCCCCACATGGATCAAGTCCAGTTCGACACCAAAAGCTTTCCTTTGGATGCATTGTGCGTCATTTCTGTGAAAAATGATGTCCTAGATCTTGTTTGACGCTGTTTTCTGTAAGCTATAACAGGTCTAGTGGTTGAACAACTGGCTTTTCCAGTGTCCCTCGTGAATATCCATGACGTGTCAATAAGGCACCTCTGATTGGGCAAATTCGCTGTCTTTCGCTCACCTAGCTTCTGTCCACCAATCCTTTGGGATGTGGGCTTGCTATACATGGCTCTGGGCGGGGCTTACGACCTAGTGACGTAGATAGGTTTAGCATGCTCTGATCCGCTCGTTTTGGTTAGCTCGACCCTTCAATGACCAGTAAAACCATGAGGGTCGAATTTCACATCTTGGAATGCTGCGTGCATATACTGCTTGTTGTGACCCACCACACTGTAAATAGAGCTACTAAAAGTGTTTTTTGACGGAAGGACCCCTTTAAGCACTTTGGTTCCATTTCTTATTGTTTTAAATGTGCTGTATAAATTAATCAACCTTTAACCTGCCCTTGACATTTTCATTGAACTTCCCTTTTAGTCTTGGACTCCATGCATGTTTATTCTACAGTATGCATGGCAAACTTGCTCTCAGTCGATCCATTAGAATGGTGGTAATAAAAACACCACATCTATGAAACATCTCCTTTGGTCTTGATCAGACTCTTAAATGTGCTTCTTTTATGGTTACATATATCCATGTTTTTTACAACACTGTAATAATAGTAATGACGGCTGCAAGTCTCCTTTTGTGTCAGTGAGATAAAGCGGAGGCTCTGGCTCCTCTTGTATGGTTGTACCATCTTTCACAGTGCCTGACTTAAGCTGTAGCTCTTTGTGGTGGGTGGTTGCGGGCCAGAAGGTAAACCCTGCCAGTGCACGCTGTTATTGTTGCGTAACGACGCAGGACTCTTTGAACAGAGTGCAGACCCTGTCAAAACTTGGGGCCATGGCACGACGAGAGAGTGCAACAAACCGAGAAACGTTTTTTACAGAAAAGTAAAAATCGATTTCTGGGCATGTGTGTGGGTTTGTGTGTGTGATTGTTTATTTGTTTGTTTGTTTGTCTGTGTGTGTGTGTGTGTGTGTGTGTGTGTGTGTGTGTGTGTGTGTGTGTGTGCGTGCGTGCGTGCATGTGTGTGTGCGTGTGTTTGGAGACTTAATATAAGGGCACATCCTCGAGGGTGAGGGTCTGCATGGTGTCTCTATGAAGAGTCTCTGAGCTCGGGGGGACACAGGAGCAATTTCCAGGCTGTGCTGAGAAAGAAACAGATGATCTCTGCATGACGGGAGTGGGCAATTAGATGGATTCTTACTACAGGGCCTATCTCTACTCTATTACCTCCAAAACATAAAAGAAATTGAGAGAGCCAGAGAGAGAGAGGGAGGGAGAGAAAGAGAGAGAGAGAGAAATAGAGGAAATGAAAGTGAGTCAAAGAGGAGATGGGGAAAAAGGAAAGATAGCAAGAGAGATGGGGGTTGGAGAAGAAGCGCAGAAAAATCCCTACAGCAACTGCAGCTCATCCGGTACAGTAAGTCAGAGACAACTCATAAATCAACTGCTGAAATCCCCACGTTGGAACAAAGCTGCCTGCACATTGGACATGAAAAGAGCAAGCTCTCATTTGTCAATGGCAATAAGCTTCTCCAGTTTAGCACCAATTTCTCCTTTCCTGTTCCATATTCAGTGTAGAGCACAGACACACTCTTCACAGAATGAAGACAATTTGTATTACTTTTGCTGTCATATCTCTTGTAAAGCCCACATAAACACAATTGCTGTAGGCTCCTTTACCAGGTCCGCAGGTAACTGCCAATGTAATCTAAAGGCCAAGATGGTAAATGTTCTCAGCATAAATGACAACTGGCCTGCCAATGTTGGGCCTACGAAAAAACACTCATGGCTGATTTGACTTTAAATGGGAGCAAAAAGTCTGGCTCGATACCACTTCTGCTCTGTTATCATCAGCAGTGGAGTAGATTATCCCCAGTGCTCAGCTCCTCTGAACCCTACTCTCCACTTCAGTCATGTCACGCTCAGCCACATCCCAAGGGGTGGGGGTGGGGGGGGCAGGGGGCTGCTTAGACTGCCTCTGTCCATAGCCTCCACTCGACTCTGGCCTCCGTCCATGCCGCCTGCCTCTGGACCCGACCTGGCCCTCAAGTCACATGGAGGTTTAAGGGGATTAGAAACAAGTGTGCGTAGATTTGGTTTCTCTCCAGCAGACGTGGAGAGGTTCTGCCAGAGACGGAGCCAAAGTCAGTGCCAGAGCTACTTTGAGGCTGACGAACATGTGGGTCCGCATGAAGGATTAGAAGTGTTAAGTGTATATATGTATGTATGTATGTAAATCCCACCTGCTCTCCAACATCCTGCTCTGGTTAGGCTAATCAAAATAAACCCCGGCACATCCCCAGACACCCCCCCCCCACACTGAGCTGAGCTGTGCTGCACTGTGGCGCTCTGAGCTGTAAATGACATGCATGTGGGGCATTAAGGCACACGTTTGGACGCGCCCCAGCAGCGAAGAGATGCGCGGCAGCCGCAGCCGCAGCGATGGCGACAGCAGCAGCAGCAGCTGTGGAGGGTGTTTGGCACCCGTCTAATGAATGCAGGCCTGCGCTGGCCGCTTCTGCTGCTGCCTGGGGCCTCAGTAGAGGTAGGGGCAGTCACACACCCGTAACCCAGAGACCTGGCATCTCAGCAGGCACCGTCGTCATCCCTGTCACCTCCTAGTAGTGCCGCGGGCTCTCGGCCGCCAGATCATCAATCAGCTGACTACCTGCGTGGCTGAAGAGCCAGATTGCGTTTTTGTGAGTTGGTCTGTCTCTGTCTCTTCTCTCTCTCTCTCTCTCTCTCTCTCTCTCTCTCTCTCTCTCTCCTCTCTCTCTCTCTCTCTCTGTACCTGCTGCCCATAATATTCCTCCCCATCCTCCCAGACCATAAATCATTTCATTATGAGCACAAAAAAAGAAGATAAAGAAACTGACAATGTTTCTGGAAATAATTTCCTCAGGGTACACCACATGGGTGATCACACTGAAGCGATAAAAGGTGTGTGTCTGCTTTGTGTGTGTGTGTGTGTGTGTGTGTGTGTGTGTGTGTGTGTGTGTGTGTGCGTTGTCTTTGTGTGAAGTGTCTTCAAATATTGTTGAGGTGCATGGCATGCTGATTTACAATAAAGCCGGGTGAATAATACTGCAGCCACACAAAACCGACAGCTTGGACATGGAACAGACCTGCTGGGAGCCCAACAATGCACTCCTCCTCCTCCATCACCAGTGCTTCATCAGATGCTTTTGCTCAATCGCAATGAACTACCAGTGAGGCGGAGGCAAACACGCAGGGCCCTGAGGTGATTTCGCCCACTCTCCTAAACTACTGCTACACACACCACCCAAAGATTCTCGCAAAATCAATTTTTCCCTTCGCATTATAGGACATAAACTGAGCCTCCTCTTAGAGCCTGGATGCAGCAGTAGTGGGCTAATCTTTGAGGATCCTTGACTCCTACAGCCGTGTTACAGCCAGAATATGGCCTCATCTGGACCACTGTCAGGTGCCCTGAACTCCTCAGATGGACACACACACACACACACACACACACACACACACACACACACACACACTGAATTGATACTGCTACTACACAAAACACAGTTGTTTTACACCATAAATGGAGAAGACAAAAGTTCAGTTGAAGCTAATTCATAATTCAAACAGAAACACTGCCTCCAAAAATTGCCTGAAGACAAACCATTTCTCTCAGCAAACAAGAGATTCACAAGGGACCGGAAATAAATAAAATGCAGTCACTCATATGATAAAAAGTAGGCTGACATTTTAGCTGTCTGATTAAATACTGGTAGACTGCCTTCTTTTGTCACGTCGGATATACATAATTTAAAGACCTAAAGTGATGAAATGATCTTTGCTTCAACTTTCAATCCCCCAGGAGTTTGCTACATAATGTGTTGTGACTGTGCAGGAAACAGTGAACATTATATCAGTTACAGAAACTTTAAATACTCTTGCACTTAAAATGTCACAGACTGCAAAAACAATGTTGGTTTTAATCACCCAATTAAAGCACTGGGGCTGATAAGCAGTGTCCAAAAACACAAATGAAATCAGATAGCTGAACTGCCCTAATTAAAGACTAAAAGCAAACAAGTGCACACATTTGTTTTTAAAGTTCAACCAGCAAAAGACATTAATCAAAGTCAGAGCAAGTAATCAGAAACCATATTCCCAAATGTGAGATACACACACATAGCCACACACGTACACGTACAGACACGTACACACATACACAGCCGAAATTCAGAACTGTTGTAAGTGATTCTAATCTGTCATGCAATCAGGAAGGCTCTGATTCTCTGTCTCTCCAGCTGCTTAGAGTTCAGCTCCAAAACTTTTTCTCCTTTTCCAAACGCCACTTACCCCTTCCTCCCCCAAATCTTTCCAACTCTCTCCTGATAAAAGAGCACAGGAGACTTGTACTGTTTTTCTCTCTCTTTCTCTCAACCACTTCCTCTCTCACTTTCTATCTCTCTATTCTCTTGGTCCATCTCTATGTCTTACTCTTGCTCTCTCTTTCACTTTCTCTCTCTCTCTCTCTCTCTCTCTCTCTTTCCCTTCCTGCCTCTCACACTTCTAGCACCATAGAACACAATCAGCTCTGCACACTCCAGTGGCCTGTGAGGATCATGGAGCACAACAATCGCACCGCGTACAGATGCACTTTGAAGTACACGAACAAGAGATTGAAACAGCCAACAGCACCAAAAAAACAAAAAAAAAAAAAAACGTTTTTCTCTTTCTTTTTCTGTATTCTGTATTTTTTTTTGCCTTTACACTAAAGCATCTGATTTCACTCCTCTTCCTCCTCCTCCTCCTCCTCCTCCTCTTACTCCCCCTCTCTCTGCCTCCCCCCTTCCCTCCCTCTCTCTCTCTCTCTCCCTCCCTCTCGCTCCCTCCTCTCCCCTTATCTTCGACCCCTACCCCAGTGGAGTTGGCTAGGACACACGCGTCCATTTAAAAGTGGTGCATTGCACAATACCCTTGATCCTCCGTCTGATGACCCCCAGCCGGCACTTCAGCGAGACGGAAAACATGTCCTCTCTTCAACTCCTCCACCGCCTCTTCTCAGCGACTCATTGTTGGTGGAGAAAAGACAAGGAGAGAGAGAGAGAGAGAGAGAGAGAGCGCAAAAAGAGAGAGAGGGTGGGGGGAGAGCGAGAGAGAGAGCGAGAGGTGGAAACAGCGCTTCTTAACTAGTCACATGGCACGCAGTGAGTGTGGTGGAGCGATCTACAAACTCCACTAACCGAGGGAAGAGAAACGAGCAAAGGATTCCTCTGTTTCTCTCTATCTCTCACTCTCCCGCTTCCCCTCTCTCTCTCTCTTTCTCTCTTTCTCACTCTCACTTGCTCACTCACTCCCGCACACACACACTCTCTCTCTCTCCCTCAGCTTTCTAGGCTATGAAGGTGAGATGCCATTAGTCAGAACAAGACAGAGAGAGAGAGAGAGAGAGAGAAGGGGAAAGAGAGAGAGAGAGAGAGAGGAAGAGAGAGCAAGAGACAGGGGGAGGGGAGGGGGAGGGGTAAAAAGAAGAAGAAAACACAGGGAGAGGGGGGGGTTGGGGGTGGCTGGGAAAGACAGGTGCAAAGAGAGAAGGAAGTGTGTCTAGGAGAGACAGACAGGCAGGCAGGGCAAAGGAGAGACAGATAGAGGGCTCCAGGATAAATGGAAGGCGGGCACGAGTGCCTGGTGGGGAGAGGAAGCGTGTTTAAGGGACAGATAAGGATCTGTCTGAGTGTTCCTTGTCATTTCTTTCGATCGGCACAGGAATGCTAATCAATATTTATAAAGCCTCTTCCTTTGCTCCACAGCAGCCTGCGCTCTGCTCCCCCCCCCCCCCCCACCTCTTCCCAGATCCATCCCTCCCCCACAGTCATCCTGCCCCCCACCACCCCCTACACACACACACACACACATACACACACGTACACACACTCACTCTGACTGTTTGTCTTTCTGTCTGTCTCTCTCACAAACACAGGCACACACACACACACATGTCCACACACACACACACACTGTTTGTCTGCCTGTCTCTCTTTCTAAACATAGGCACACACACACAAACGCACACACCCACCCGCACACACACATATGCATGCACACACGAACACACATACACAAACACACGAACACACATACACAAACAAACACTCATTCACTCTCTGTATGTCTGTCTGTCTGTCTGTCTCTCTCTCTCACACACACACACACACACACACACACACACACACACACACACACACACACACACACACACACACATCACACACACACACAGTGGAGAAGTGAGGTATGGGGAGTCAAAGAAGCAGCTCTCCTCCCTGTGCAGCACTGGGCTTTGGGGCTTCAGCTGGAGGCAGCTGGCGTTAATCAAGATGGGGCTTCCAGCGGAGGGCTATTTTAATAACCACACCAACATCTCCTGCCCTC
This sequence comes from Setipinna tenuifilis, assembly GCA_030347295.1. Classification (NCBI taxonomy): domain Eukaryota; kingdom Metazoa; phylum Chordata; class Actinopteri; order Clupeiformes; family Engraulidae; genus Setipinna; species Setipinna tenuifilis. Next base: position 24,706,760 of record CM059267.1, on the reverse strand, counting down.
TTCAGGCACACACGGACACACACACACGGACACACACACACACACACACACGGACACACAGGCACACGGACACACAGACACACAGACACGCACACACATTTTCTTTTTTTCTCTACCTCTCTCTCTCTCTCTCACACACACACACACACACACACACTTTGTTTCTCTGATTCTTTCCCTCTCTCTCTCAGACACACACACGAACATCACAGACACACACACACACACACACATTTTCTCTCTCTTTCTTTACCTTTCTCTTTCACACACAGAGACACACACATATCACAGACACAGACACACGCACAGACACACACACACACACACACACACACACACACACACACAACATCACTCTTAATTACCCTGGTACTCTCCAAAGCATTTAACCACATATACAAGAAAGAACAAACAAAGCATCAGATCAGTTACCATATGCAAAACATATAAATACAGCAGTAAAAAACAATTCCTCTCGAACAGCAACATCTGACAAATCCTACCCACGGGATTTTTTTTGTTTTATGTTTTTTTTTTTGGTGAATTTCCAAGTGGTTGAGGTAATATTTCTATTTGCAGGTGGACATGAGGTGGACGCTCACTTAAAAAGAGCTCTCCACCCAGCTGGCCGTTTTTAAATTAAAACCGAATGAATAAAATATGACTGATAGGCCTTTGTTTGGAGCCAGGAATGGCATGGTGGACCAGCAGAATACTAATGCGGGGATATGTGGCCACACAAGTGGTCCTTTAGGTGTAGCTACTGAATGTAATGAATTTAGCGAGACACAAAAATGAAGGACAGAAGGTGTTGCAATGAAACCAACTGGCAGTGCAGAAAAACATACCGGTGTGAATTTCAAACCGATGTTTAACCCTCAGAAGTAAATAAGACACAAAAGATCAAGTTTACAAAATGGAGTGCACGCCATAGAAAATTCTAGAAAATGTAGTCTTCTCTATGCAAAATGTAGACCATGTTCTAACTTTAGAGTAGCCCATCAACCTCATACATCATCAAATCACAACTGCCACAAGTGCTCTTAAGCTGAGATGCGCCCCAACACTTGACTATCAAATCCCACAATTCAGGTCAGCGTGTTCTGTTATTCCTTTAGAGAAAGCACTTGAGAGAACCCAAGTGTTGTTGCCTAACAGTCAATAGCAACACTTTGTACCACATAGCGCCCTATGTTGCCGTGGTGTCACAGAATGTTTGCACAAGCAGTTGCTCAGCAACAGCACAGAGGACCTGCGTGCACCTTGCCTGCTATCGTCTTGATGGTGTGTTTGGTGCGCTCCTGCAGCCCCCCAGAGATCAGAGGAGTGGTTCAGCACCGTGCAGCTGATCTGAGTACTGAACCTCAGAGGAATACAACAGCATTCAGCACGGGAGAAAGAGGAGGAGAAAAAGAGGAGGAGGGGAAGAGGACGAGGGAAAGAGGAGGAGGGAAAGAAGAGGTGGGAAAGAAGAGGGAAAGAAGAAGAGGAAAAGAAGAGGTGGGAAAGAAGAAGAGGAAAAGAAGAGGTGGGAAAGAAAATGAGGGAAAGGAGGAGGGAAAGAAAAGGAGGGAAAGAGGAAGGAAAGAGAAGGAGGGAAAGAAGAGGGAAAGAGGAGGAGGGAAAGAAGAAGAGGGAAAGAAGAAGAGGGAGAGAAGAGGTGTTTCTGCTCCCTGATGAGACTCTAAGCAACTGGGTTCAGGATTGCAGGCTGTGGCTCAGAATCGGCTTTCCTGCCTGCCTGCCTGTCAGGAAGTCTGTCATTGCGTGTTGGGTCTAACAGGATTGCTTTCATCCTTTCAAAATGATTCCCGATCCGCAGTTATTCTATTTTCAGTCTCTTTTCTCTGTCTCTCTCTCTGAAGGGCCCCACAGACCACCATAAAATACAGAAAACATCTGCAGATGCTGGTTCAGCTCTCTCCTCTTAAATTCTATATTTTTCTGGAAATATACCAGCTGTTTGGTATTGTTTCATGACAAAATTCAGTCTGGTCTATTCCCTGCCTGTGGAGTCCAGCAGGTGTCATTTTGCCTGTTTTTTTTTTTCACCTGATGTTCAGCCACCAGCACATCTCCTCTCCTCTCCTCTCCTCCCCACACACCACTGTCCACCTCCAGGGCTCCTCACTGCACTGACGCACATCCACCTACCTCAACCTACAGTTCACATGGCAAAGCAGATGCCCACAGCTTCACGCCAGTGGGGAATTTATAGTGTTTTTTACCACAGAAAGAGGTTTAAGAAAACTCCCATGCATGGTGAGAAAACAGAGGGACTGTCAAGACTAGAACGATAATTCATTACTTTGTTTGGGGAGTTTTGCTTTATCTTTATGAAACATTGCTTATCTGAATGCTTTTGAGCATTCCAACCCCTTCTTTCTGCCCCTTGTCTTGTTTCTCATTATTTTTATTGTTTTTCATGCTGTTTTTCATGTTGGTTTTTTTTTCACCTCATTTCATCCTTTTGCACTTTTATATTTACAACATATATTGTGTGTGCACCTTCGATGCAAATTGACCTTTTTATTGTTTGCTTTGTTTTACGTTCTGTATGCTGATTTGAAACATTGAGCTGACTCGAGTTTAAAAATATGCTGTATACATAAATTGTCTTGCCTTATGTATAGTGTAGAACATCCATGTAATACAATGCTGTTTTACTGAACATATCTCAAGCCTGCACAGAGTTGTTTAAAAATATGCAGCGAACATAAAAATGTTTCATGTTTGTGGCACTTTCTGCATGAAATGATTTACAGAAAACACTCAAACTACAGTTTCTAATCTCCCTACATGGTTTTAAAGGTCAGGCCATAGAACACAAGTCCACCCATACATGTGAATGTTTTTAATTAATGGCATTTTAGTTCTTTTGGCACTGGAATGCACTTTGCATTGAGATGCCTGTTGCCTTTTTGTATTTGTTTTGTGATTGTTTTGTTAAAAGCACTTGTCTGTACTGCTGTCTTGGCCTTGTCTCTCTTGGAAAAGAGATTCTGTATCTCAATGAGACTAACCAGGATAAATACAAATAAATAAATAAAATACCATGTATTATTCAGCCCTTATTACACAATAGGAGGACTGCACTTTATTTTACTGTCCCTGTTACATCAGTTAGATACAGTGTAACAAAGTGTGTAACAATATGTAACGTTATGTGCTTACACTGTACCATAGCATGAGGGTTAGGTATGTACAGTGTAAGAACATAATATCACATCTTGTTACATGCAGACAGACTAAAAAAAGGAACTGCAAAATAAAGTGTTACCAACGAGAGTAACAGAATATGGATATTGTCCCTACATCAACTCCCTCACAAGGACTCCAGACACCAGCACACCCTACCTGCCAAAAGTATGTGACCACCTGGGAGGAGTGCCTGGAAAAAACATGAGATCACAAGCCCTCATCATCACGACGTGTTGGTGTCTGTTTCATGCTCATTACATTCCTCACACGAGCCGAGTGAGCCGTCAACGCACAACTGTCAGGTGTTCAGAACTAATATTGGTGATCAGATGGCAGTAAAAGCTGTGGCTAGGATCAAAGAGAAAGCCTGTTAAACGGGCGACAAATGGCCACTTAATCCTAACGACTGAAACAAACGCTTAACGATGCCATGAGGATGCGCGGAAGATGACACTGTGTTAGAGCGATCCAGGCTAATTTGGGCTTTCAGTGGGGACAGTAACTAAAGTAGTAAAAAAAAAAAAAAACCCTGAGACGTAAACGAGGCATATTACTAGCATAGTTTGAGATCATACTCTGCTTGGTGTGAGATCTAATTACGCACTAAAAGTGCACACATTGCCAAACAACAACAAAAAAAAGCAAAAAAGTCTAGAGTGTGCAACGCCCATACTGCTGTGTGTGGGGAATTATACTGTAGCCTTTAGACGGTGGAAAGAGTTATGTTTGCTAGTCTGCAAAATGTGTGTCATTATGACTCCTTCTAGGGAATAGCTAGATGCATTCTCCCCTATGCTTTTACATTGCATTACATTACATTACATTACACTTAGCTGAGGCTTTTATCCAAAACGACTTACAAAACGGAGGACATAAGCTAACAGAGGTGTAGAGAAACACAGAGTGAGCAGACTACCTTCATACATACAGTACAAGGAGATGCATGTGTCTAAGTAAGTTTCCCAGAGCAGGGATACTACAGACACACATACTTCCTACACAGGCAGAATTATACAAGCATGAGGCATGAGGCACCTAGGGTGGATTAGTGGTTAGAGGAAAAAGGGTCCTTTCCTGAAGCTCCCGTGGGCTTGGGTGTCTGATATTCCCACTACATAACCCTGCACTGATCAACCTGCAGTTCTACCAGTAGATGGTGGCCCCTGACTTGCTGAAAGTAATATATGTGGATTGCGTCTGGGGTTGAAGGGTGCTGGATTAATTGGCTCAGCATTCCACT
>CM059267.1:24689819-24697319 GCA_030347295.1 Setipinna tenuifilis | reverse complement strand
TGCGGAATGTTAAAGTGCCGGTGTTTTCCAGGACACAGACTGACTGAGTGGTGAGAGGCACTGGGGTATCCATCACTACTTCACTATTCTCTGTGCTGACTTCCAGGCCCCCCCACCCCCCCCCCCGCCCCCCTCTCCTTCTCATCCGCTCCCATCTCACTGATGGGGTGTCTGAAGCCTTCCTTCCTAGGACCCCGCACTTTATCAAAGTGGCACCCATGGTGGCACCACATCTCCATAACGACCCAGGAAGAAAAGAGAAAAAAGAGAGCAGGGGGCAGAAAACAGCAGGAAAAACAGAAGCGGTAGAAAAGGAGGCTTCCTCAAAAATGTCTCGATCCTCAGAGTGAGACCACACAAAACGACTGCAGAGAGCCAGGGGTGGGGGGGGTGGGGGTAGGAAAGGCGTTGAAAATAATGAGAATGAGGAGGAGAGGGAGAAAGAATTGAACACAAGGAAGGAAAGTATTCCGTATGTGGGGGCTGGTGTGACAGGTTTGGACTCAAACTCTTCTTCATTAGAGTCCATGCCGTTTCCTGTCCAGCCACATCTGGGTGTGGTTTGTGGGCTGCAAAAGGACCTACTCTTCCCTGCGACACAACTGAAAGGACACTTTGGCAGATGCCATACTTAAGATTCATACCTTACCTGATGCTGATAAGCCAAAGAAAATATGTGAAGCTAAGAAGCAAAGTTGTTTGTTTAGATGCTTAGCGGGTAAGTTTGACTCCTGTGGGATGTCACATGCAAACATTCTTGGAAGACACTGCTACTGTGCAGTGTGTGTGTGAATGGTTGCCAAGAGGAGTAGGAGGAACACAGGGGAATGACGTGAGAGAGAGAAAAAAAAAACTCCTGCAGCGAAATGTGAACAAGGCAAAGGAGATAGCGAGCGGTGGATTACAGAAAGATGTGCCTACCTTTGCCAGTCTGTCTCAGTGGGAGAGAATGGACCTTTCAGTCCTTTATATAACTGAGTGACTGAGTACTCAAGTCCATGCCAAGATGTGGCAATCTGCATGTAGGGCTTCAAGCTGGCTTTACTTCTGGAGAAGATCCAGGTCCTTCAATGTCTGGAACAAAATGCTGCATATGTTCTAGCAGTCTACTGTTGGGAGCTGCTGAACAGGAAGTATCATATCAAATGACACCAACAGCTATATTATACTCATTAAGAGAGCTTGGTCTACCATTGTAGGCAACAATTCATAAGAGCTTTATGGTCATGTGGTGATAATGTATAATTTTAAGAGCTTAGAATCCTTCTTCCTAACATGGGTCAGATTCTTCCACTGTGAAACCCTGAAGCTGTTATGACCCTTGTTTCATCTGAATGGAGGTGTTTTATTACATGTATTGTGTTTTAAAGTTTTGAAATTTGTCTTTCGAACTGTTTGATTTTTGCTATTGCCATGTCCTGAAGCTTATACCATATCTACATCTTGTAATAATGAATTAACCATGGTACACACACACACACACACACACACACACACACATTTTGACCTTCTGGATAAAAATCCAGAGCCAGACAGAGGAAGAGGCTTGATGTTTAACATAATGTGTCCTCACACTCAGCTTGTATGACAGTCTTTGCTGTGGGTGTAAGGATTCACACCATGCGGTGAGGCATACGTGGAGAGGTGGCAGCCTCACCATCTATTCCCTTGCCAGCACTACACCACCCAGACAGAAGGTGATACGAGCAAGGGTGATAGTGGTTCCCATCTGCCGTTGTGATTACACAGCACAACACAGCACACCAGTGCAACCAACGAAATGTAACCTCTGCATTTAACCCATCACACATGTGAGCAGGGGGCAGCCATGACAGTGGGGAGCAGTGTGTGGGGACAGTACCGTGCTCAGGGGGTTCGGTGGAGGTTTGTCAGAAAGAAGCATGTGGTATAACTTCTGCATGTGTTGAAAAAATTCATCATCATTGCATGTTGCATTGCATGTTACATTGCATGTTAAGGCTGCCTTGTGCCGGCTACATTTGTTACCGTGCACAAGGAACGCATGGACATAGGATGGACATAGGAACATAGGAACACATCTACACTTTTGCTGGAGCAATGTCCCTAGCTTGCATAAAACAGGTAAAAGTGATGATTTGCTCATCTGTTGCGGCTTTTATATCTATTCAGGTCATCGCAGGCTTAAGGACTGGTCACACTTGCTTTTAGGGCTCCATTCACATCCATTCAAAAGCCCTGGCTTTGAAGATGGCTTTCGCGTGTGGCTTAGTTTTTTCGCTCTATATAAAAGTTTAGTTTTGGTGAACTGTAACCTGGAAATCTAAACAACACAGACACATTAGTTACTCAAGGGGATTTCTAAGTCCAGAGAACATTATCTGACACACTTTTTTAATGACTAAAGCGTTATGAAAAAAACAATAACATAATCAGTAAAGAAAAAAAAGTGTAGGACATCTGATGCAGTTTATACTAGGACAAGGACTGGGACTAGAAACAGAATCTTTTTTCCCGTCTTCCCTACTTATTGCAGATTTCTCTGTTTTGCACGAATAGAAATATATTCAGGAAAGCAAATACTTCATAGCATTAGGCAGGTCAACAGTTTGCACAGCTGTATGGTGTATAATCGAATGACAAAACATGAAAGTATAAGCCTAAGATGTGCTGGTAATGTGTGTTTGTTTTTAAAGTGCTGATTTTACAAAGAGGGAGATCTCAAGGCCAGTTCATTGGGGGAGCATCAAAAAGAAAGCAACAATGTGTTTTGCTATGTTTATCTTGACAGTATTTTTCAAAGTAACAAATTTTTATTTATATTTCAGCATACCAACAACAGTACTGGTGATAATTAACCTTTTTTGGTTTTTCATCTGTTTCATCTATTGTGCTCCTGATGAAATGAACTCTGCCATAATTCAGTCCAGTGCAGGACTTCACCTATGCCAGAGTCAACTGCAATCTCAGACCTCGTCCAATATCATCACACAGGGATCTGTTATGTGCTGCCCAATCTCATGACCTCAATCCAGCTGGTATGGGTTGAAATGAAATGAGACCTACCACCAGCCAATTTAACTTTGATGTGGTAACTATGGGCCAACATCCCCTGTGGAATACGCACTCACTCACTCACTCACTCTGTCACTGTCTCTCTCTCTCTCTCTCTCTCTCTCTCTCTCTCTCTCTCTCTCTCTCTCTCTCTCTTACACACACACACCCAGACAAGCACAAATATCCACACAAACAGACTCTCTCTCTCACTCTCACTCTCTCACACACACAGACACACACCCAGCACAAATATCCACACAAACAAACTCTCTCTCTCTCTCACACACACACACATCCACACAAGCACAAATATCCACACAGTCTTGCTCTCTCTTTCTCTCTCTCTCTCTCTCTCTTTCTCTCTCTCTCTCTCTCTCTCTCTCTCTCACTGACACACACAGACATGGGCACATGTGCTAAAAAGAGTTGTTTTTCCCAGTTTCATTTTCCACACACTGCAAGACGAAATTACACATCAAACCTTTGACCTGAACAAGGTCACCTTATTGCCTCCCACTGCTTACCCATTCATGCTTGCTGCTCTACAGCAACCCAGCAAACCTGCCTGCCTGTCTGTCTGTCTCCGGCACAGCTGGGTAACTGCCAAAATTGTCCTTCAAAATTCGTGTTGTTTAACAGGAAGAGATATTCTATTTTAGCTGACACTATACATTTATACTCCTGTTGTCCTTTTTTTTTTGCTGAGGTGTAATATAACTCTCTTTGTATCGATGTTCACTGAGGTGATTCTGGGAGCAGGTTTGATTGCCTGCCTGAAACGCTAAGACCCTCTCTGTTGCAATTATAGTCCATTGTGATTGGTTATGGATATGGAAAGGAGCAGGTTACGGCTGCTTCCTAAGTGCCGATCAGCAGTGTGGATGTCGAGACAGTGATTGATGGAGAAGGTATTTCTGTAGCTTCAAGGTCCTCGTGTTCCAGAGAGGTTACACCGGGCACGGAACTGAAGTATTTCATTCAAGTGGAATACTGCTATAACCGCTGCCAGAATTACTTTCCAAATGGAAACAATGGACCTGGCAACACATTACATTACACTTAGCAGACGCGTTTTTCCGAAGCGAATTACAAAAAGGAGGACATAGGCTAACAAAGGTGTAGAGAAACACAGAGTATGCAGACTACCTTCATACATACAAGGAGATGTATGTGCCTAAGTAAGTTTCCCAGAGCAGGGACACTAGAGACACACATACAGTACTTCCTACACAGGGAGAATTATACACGCATGAGGCACCTAGGGAGAGAGTAGGTTTAGTGGTTGTTAGTTTTGTTAGGAAGGGAAGCAGTCTCGGTCTTACAACCTTTTTAAAGGTAGAGAGGGATGTTGCTGTTCTTGTAGCACTAGACGCATGAAGTGCTGTGTACATTTAAGAAAAAAACAAATCTACAGTATATTCTGTAGATCTAAAACCATTTTTGCACTCTGCTGTTATTGAGACCAAAATTCAGAGATGTACTTCCCATGCATGCTGCACCTGGTGACCCTGAACTAGCTACTGGAAGATGGGTAGATGAGGTCATAAGGGGATGGGCATGGCCAGCAATACTGACATATATAAGTAATACAGAATGTGTGGTAGCGTGAGGTACAAGGGGTAAAAAGTATGTTTATGATGATAGTTCTGAACCTTGACAAAGGCCGTGGGGCTGAAGATTTGGAATTAAAACAGTGTGAAAGAAGCAACATGGAGTGTGCAGCTGCATTCTCTTGGTTAGGCAAGATGTGTTAGCAACATATTCACACAGCTCTGAAGGGTTCCCAATCTCCCTACTGCCAGATACTGGTTTCACATTTGTGTCATTTTTTTTTAGGTCTGCACTTTTGCCAAAACCAACTCCATTTCAAAAAGCCTCAGCGTATTCGGTATGTTTTTCTTCATGGTGAAGAAAATATGATTTATTGCATCTGCAATGTGCCACACAAATGTTTTAGAGTCATTAAAAACTGGCGTGACATGGCTGTTACCTCTTCACAGTGCTTTTCTGCCAATTCAGTGTATGCAAATAATAACTCCGAGCCATAAATAACAGAGTCATTATAATGGGGGGAGGGGGGTGTCAAAGCAGAGACTGGAGATCGGGTGGGGGAGAGAGAGAGAGAGACAGAGAAAGAGAAAAAAGAAAAAAAGAAAGAAAGAAAGAAAGAAAGAAAGAAAGCATGAAAGAGAATCCACTGACCTAATTTTCCTTAGCACAAGCAAGATTGGGCTGGTTTGGGTTGCATTATACAGGCGAGAGTTTGCAAATGAGCCTACGTGTGTACGTGGACTGTGGGGATGAGATGACAGAGGCCAGCCGGAGATGTCTGACAGGGTCACTTCAGTGTTCGAGCCGGTGCTGCTCGTGTACACTATATTTCTCTGGTAGCTTTCAGGTTTTATTTTTTTTCATGCAGCTTGGCATTCAAAGGCACCAAAGCCCCATACATCACTGCAGTTGTGATGCAGCGAGACGTATGAAGAATCTCAGCTTGCTTTCATGGCACTTCAAAAGTCCAGCCGTTTGTAGTGTTTGTTGTGACTGTGCCTCTCGCAGAGTTCTCCTGAATGCTGCCAACACATGCAGGCTCTCTGTTCGATCAGAGCTTTTATGGAGAAGCAGTAGCTCTGGTTCAGTCTAGAAAGAAGGCTAGTGTGGCAACAGAAAAGGGAAACTTATCAAACAGGACAGAAGATAAACATGTTGTGAATCCCTCGGCTAGCTCATTACTTGAATTTAATTGAATTAAATGTGTCTGTCTTCTTCAATGTACTTGAAGTGCTAATGTGTTGCCAAAATCAAGATCAATGGCTCAATACCTGAAAAACAAATACTCTAATGATGAATTCTTCTTTTGAAGTCACTGTGAATAAAGGCATCAACTCAATATAAAATGCAAATGTGAATATTTAGTATGCTACTTCTGTCTAATAACCCTTGCACTGGATTGCATTCTTGAACATACACATGTGACCTGTAGCCTGCATTCCCATGCAGATAATTGGTACACCAAGGTGCTATCAACAGCAAGATCATTTCGTCCATATGCTGGGATGAGAATAAACTGATAAATGCATTTCAGCAGCACAAGTGATTTTAAGTTTAATAATACATGATAAGTAAATGAATGCAAAGAGACACACTTGTGCCTCTGGTTGCAGATAGAGGGGGAAGAGAGGAGAGGAGAAGAGAGGGCGGAGGGACAGAGAGAGAAAGATAGAGAGAAAGGAAAAGATGGGGAAGAGGAGAGAGAAAGAGAGAGAGAGAGAGAAGAGAGAGAGAACAACAGTTCTTTCCATGGTCCTGGGGGGCCCTGGGATGTCTGACACAGAGGCATGCTGCCCCTTTGGTCTTTAACAAAGGGCACAAATCACCACTGGCTCAATGGCATGCTGAATACCAGCCTGGTCCCTGGGGTGCCCATTCCTTGAAGTCTGGCCGCCAAACTGGCACCGTGCCCAAAACAGGCTGGTATCTTTTTCAGCGTTACAGCAGAACAAGTAATGGCATCGCAAAACAATGCTGACCAGCCGTTTTTTTAAAGGGAGGCATTTTTTGTTTAGCAATACTTCTACATCGGCTGGATGTCTGACATTTCACTACAATTGAGGATTAGGTGTATAGTTAAGTAGACTTTCAGCTCTTTTCCACAGCCACAGTGGCAATGCCAGTGCCGGTGCCAAATCTGGAACTGATACTGCTTGTTTCGACTGAAAAGTGACAGGTACTGGTGCCTTAAAGCTGGCAGTGGCACGGCTCCCTGAAGTTGCTGGTCACAAGGTCAGAATCACAGCGTTACAGTGCTCGGTCTTGAAACCTGTGGAATTGTGTGCTAGTGCTGGTGCCAGTGCTTTATCAGAACTAGTTTAACACTAGCACTGGCACAGGCACCAGAATGGTCCGGGTGGAAAAGAGGCAGTTTATGTAGGTGTAGTGTCTGGTTACATCTTGAGGCTAAACTTAGGTGGTGCAAAGTCCTTGGTGTGCATAATTTGTATTCCCCAAACAGAATGTTCTTGTTCACACTCACTTCATGCTTACCAGTTAATTGATAGACTTAGAAATAGAACTACATTTCAGTGTCCATTTAGTCTAAGAGAACTACAATTCCCAGTATCCATCTGTAAGTGCAGTCTCCTGTAACCTGAAAATTTGTGATTTGCTCATTAAGGGCAGAAACGTATTTCTTCATCCATGAACGTATTTCTCTCTCTAACTCTCCCTCCCTCTCACTTCTCTCACCTCAATACCTCCCTCCCACACTCTCTGTGCAGTCTCCACTCATCACCCTACACACCTCATCACTTTCCACAAGTATGCCTCAGCACAAGGGTCTCAAATGCCCATATATGGCCTCCAGCTCTGGGGCGTTCCACCTACCTCCTCATCACTTTTTTGCTTAGTGCCACTCGGCTGCCCTCCTCTGCTGTTAAAACACAGGGTGTTGCCACAGCAAGGAGC
>CM059267.1:24632319-24684819 GCA_030347295.1 Setipinna tenuifilis | reverse complement strand
AGTGATGCAGCACATAGTACACTGAATGCATTACATTTAAGTGGCGAAGACAGCCTACTGGAAGAAAATCCATGGCTTCACTTCACTTGCAGTTGAAGTCTGTAACGTATGAAAGAGCAACTTCAGAGCGGAGCCGAGACCTCATTGTGCATCCAGTGGGGCAGCAAACTATTTGATGTAAACTCTGCTTTCATAGCCCACCAGAGATGAACTATCAAAGACGCAGGCTATGGCTTCTGTTTATTACAGACTGATGAGCTAACTGAGCTTCAAAATAGGAGCCAAAAATGGTGAAACAGCATTTCTCTAAAAGATCATCTATAACTGGTGTCCACTTGCAGGATAGGAACAGTGTACTATGTTTTTCTATTTCCTATTATTTTCTCATTAATTATGTTTTGCTGCATGACTTCATTTTGTCGTTTTATCTTATGTAAATCAGTGAAGCACATGAAATGTGTCATGCAGATAAACATGCTTTGTCTCTTAAGCATTCTTCTTGTATTTTAACTTTTGTAAACTCAAACTTGGCTAAACTGCTGAATTTTACCCACTTTTATTTGCATTTTATGCAGTTTAGCTGATGGGCAGCTGCTGATAGCAGCAGTGGAATAATAGCTTACAGCGTACATTACCTGTAAAGGTAATGACCCATAATATCCAAGTTTGTGTCCTGGTCCTGGTCAGTGTGATCACTGTTTAGTGTCCCTTCCAGTCAGAGCAGACAGCATGCTGCCATCCCACTTTTACTATTCATGGGTTATAAAATTCTAGCAAAAATTACGTTTGCCTCCAAGACACTATTGGTCATTGGTGTGGTGACATATTGCACCCTGACAGAGACCTTTTGAATTCACCAAACACAAAGCATCACTGCCCATTGGAATAGAGGTCCATGATGCCATGATCCCATATATTTTTTTTTTTTTTTTATTAATTGGGAAACAGAAGTGAATCTGTGATTTGTGCTAATGAATATGATCCCAGACATCCTTTAAAGGAATACGCCACCCCCAGGTGAAACTGAGCAGAAGCGTTTTCTAGCAGACACAGCCATTGTCCATTGAGATGAGGGAATATATTCCACAGAAGCACAGACGAAACACAGACAAAGCAAAGGCAAAGCACCGCTGAAAGGCGCAACCCCCATCCCCACAAGCGTGAAGTTGTTACTGGTAGGCAGTGAGGTAGGCAGTGAGATTCTTACAGTGTTTAGAATTTGTTCTCCTATACTGACTAAAAATGGTGACGAATATTGACAACTGTATGACAGACGAAGATGATGACTTCGATTACCAAGATCCAAGACCCTGGTGTCTTTGCGTGGTGTGTTTGCGCCTTTCAGCAGTGCTTTGCCTGTGTTTCGCTTGTGCTTCCGAGGAACATAGTTAATTTGCATTGTCATTTGTACTCGATCCAAATGCACAGGTCATGAGAAGTAATTACAAAAAAATGTAAGGGAATTGATTCACTTTTGCCACAATTTGCTAATTGGCAACACTAGATTACAGTGACTATGCTAAGCTAAGGTAAGGTCAGTGCTGCCAGATTTGGACAATGGCTGGGTCTGCTAAAAACGCTTCTGCTCACTTTTCCAACTCTAGGGACTGCAGGGAGAGGCACAGTTGGGGGTGGCGTATTACTTTAAACTTGCACATACCCAGGCATGGTATTTAAAAAGACTAAAATAGGGCATCTAGGAAATGGTTATCTTCTTTGTCCCACTTTAATTACACACTCAGCCACCAATTAATGAAAGTCATCCATGATGTAAATACAGTTTAATGACAGTTTTGCTATTTCTATTCACATGGTGTAGTTCAATTACATTCGGGCAGATGAGGAAATGTCACCCGACGCGTATGTGTTTTCCACAAATGATCATTTCACTTGGCCTTTGTGGGCCGTTGGAAGGGGCTGCACTGTGGTTGGTCTAGGAATCTCAAATTCACACTTCTATGCCGACCCGGTTTAATAAGGCAGCGAGTTCTATAGGACATTTAAGTTAGGATCGCTTCTTAATGTTTGTTTCAGTCAATGGAGCACCAACCAGGATATCTATACATTTAAAAGTGATGTACTGGATAAAATATAGATATTATGACTGTTGAATACCAAAGTTAGGTAAACCTAAAATACTGTGGTAGTAAAGACTTCACTGGATCACCATACTCTATGTTTGCTCTTATGTTGAAGAGAAGAGTTAAAGGTAGCCCTTGAGAAACCCACAGTTTCCATCCACCAACTTTAATTTTAATAGAAAACAGAGCTGACCTGCATCCACCATTTGCATCACAAGAAGTGCCAGAGTGTCTGCTAAAACATTTATCATTTCAGCTAAGATGTAAGCTATTCATTTTTCATTTCAGTAGCCTCCTTAGCTTCGAAGATTCAAATGTGTTCCATTTATATTATGGAAAATTATGAACTTAAACTATTAAAATGAATATGTACCTGTTTGGACATTTTACATTCAAGGCCAAAAGCTGTTCGCTTTGCATGGAGTATAAGTGCGCAAAACAGATTATTTTGCAAAATTTCAAAATGAAATGTGACTGACACATTTCCAGTATCGTATTGAATGTGAGTAGGTCTTACAATGTGACATACTTTTTTTGTGACATTTTTTTTTGGTCTGCAACGTTCTACTACGCCCCGATAAAAAGACTATCTTGTAAGAATTTTGTCAGGAGTCATATGTTCTGAACGATACAGTCAATGGAATGATACAACAAGGACACAGTGTTGCAAAGTCGCCAGTCTCTGGACCAAAAGGCATTTGTGTTTCTAAGATCTTATATTGTGACATGATCAGTTGTAAACAACAATTGTGAAAGACAAAAGAAAACGTATAATTTGACCCTGCCATTAGTGAGCACTGTGTATATTCTATGGAGATACTACCACCTGCTTATGCTTGTAAAGACATTTTACTGCATGTGAAGCAACAGATTGACAATATTACTTGTAAGTACATGTAACAAAGTACAAAGTAATTAACTTCAGCCTTGCTCTGTACACTTAGTGCATTTACGTTAACACACACCTTTACTACCTGCTGTGCAGTGTGTCCATACATACAATTGTGTATGCACTGCACTTTTTTCTGTCACTAACAGCCTCAAACTACAGCCTGCTCAGAGAAATAAAATGTGTAAAAAGCTCATTTCTACCCTCTACATTTAGACTTCAACCCAGGAGTTAGGCCAAAGCAAAGTCAATTAAAAAGTAAAAATGCATATAGGCCTACTAGACATATGTACATTCAACCATGGAACAGCGCCACAGTGTAAAGAGTATTGTTCAAGAGGGTCATGATGAGGGGTACTGTAAAGTGGCACTGTTCCCATACAGGCTTAAGCTGAGCTACTTCACACTGTGGGGAGAGGGCCAGAGAGCAGGAATCATGAAGAGGTATGAGACGAGCAAATCAGAGGAAAACACAATAACGAAGGACACGAACACTCGGGCAAAAACTAATTACCTCTCTATGTAATAGAGTCTCTCTCAACCTGTCTCTTTTTAGTTTGCATGCACTTCCCTCTCTCATTCACTCATTCAATTTACTGTGCCTTATTGGGATGGCTGTGCAGTGTACAATATTACCAATTTTTATTACCTGTCTCTTTTCAATCATGCTTCCTCTCTGTTCCTCACTTTCTTCTCCTTGATCTCCGTCTCCCTTTTTCTAACGTCCCCTCTTTTCCCTCTCTCTCTCTCTGCTGTCATACTTCCCCTTTTCCCCCATACTCTCTTCCTGAATGCCACTCTCTTTCTTTTTGCCTTTCCTTCCCTTTTTGATCCCTCACTACATATTCCTCACTGCACTGCACATTGTCCGTTAAAATCTCTCTTCTCCATGTCTTATGTCCTAAGGCTCCCTAGTGCAGGCAGACACAGACATAGTGCCACATAAGGGTACAGTAAAGAAGAGAGAAAGAGAGAGAGATAGAGAGAGAGAGAGAGGATGAGCGAAAGAGAAAGAGAGAAAGAGAGAGAGAGAAAAGAAAAAGAGAGATGTTACAGAGGGGTTTGTCATGAAAGGGATGTTGGATGGATGCTGAGGTGAATACCAAAATACAAAGTTCAGCCCAAACTGAGCCAAACACCAAGGAAAGTGCTTGGAAATCACTTTTTGACACACACTCTCTCTCTCTCTCTCTCTTGCTTTTTTACGCCTCTCTGTCTCTCTCTTATCCCCCTCTATCTCTCTCTCACTCTCTCTCTCTCCCACTCTCTCTCTCTCTCTTGCTCTCTCTGTTTCTCTGTCTTCCCCGGTTTCTTCAAAGCTCACCTACCTCCTTTTTCCCCCCATACACGCGGAACCAGAAACCAGAAAACAAAAAGGACCTGTGGAAATGTAGGCCATGTGCTGCTGCGGTGACATCAGGGAGTCGGTGAGTCAGGGGGTGCGTGGGAAGCCATAGGGGCCATGCTAAAGACAGCCAACAGCACGGCAGCAGCAGCAGCAGACGCGATTCCACGGCACGGCTTACCTACTTAATGCAGATCAATGCACCCTTTCTTTTCTCATCCCTCTTTTTTCTTCCCTTTTCAGCCCAAATGATACCACACACTGGCATAACTATTTTGAGGGTGGTAGGCAATTCTTCAATAGCTTTCTGCTCAGGAAGCTGCTCGCAGGTGATGAGTGTTGTGCCGCCTACTCTCTTGTTCTTTTTTCTCTCTTTTCTCCCTCTCGCTCGCGCTTTCCTCCTTCTCTGTCTGTCTCGGTTTATGGGTTTTTCCTTGACATATTTGCCATTCCTATGGGGGTATCTTTAAGCAGACTAAATTGATTAACATTCTGGTTTGCCGGTTTCTTACAGAGCCCTATACACAGAAAATGTTGAATAGCTGAGGCCATCATGTTGAAGGAAAGTGATAATTCATCTCCCAACCTATTGGTGACTAGAGGGATGGAGCGAGAGAGACAGAGGGAGAGAGAGAGAGAGAGAGAGAGAGAGAAATGATAGAAAGACATATAAAAATGGAAAAATGGTGAGTGAGGAGAGGGGTGAGGAGACTGTTTCACCATGACATTACTGCTAAACAGGATCAGTCACTCAGAAGCTCTTGCAAGCCACCAAGGACCCTGGCCTTAAGTGTGTGTGTGTGTGTGTGTGTGTGTGTGTGTGTGTGTGTGTGTGTGCGTGTGCGTGTGTGTGTGTTTGTATGTGCATGTACGTGTGTGTGTGTGTGTGTGTGTGTATTTGTGTGCATGTGTGTATGTGGATCAGTAGGTCAAGATTGCCCTCAAGGCATTTCATGTTTCATGCCGTTCTGTGCTTTTCCTCTGCCACCATTCAATCTTCCTCCATGCACTCCTTACAGGAAGCAAACAAACATCCCTCTAATTAAGCCATTCGTCAAAGCTGGTGGGATGTGGCACTCTTTTGTTCCTGTTCCACATCGAAATTTCTTGCTATGCCACTCACAGGAACATATTTAACAAAGGAGAGATATTTGGTGGTTTCAATTTTATTTTTTGCTCTACTTTATATACCCCAAAGTACATCTACACTTAACCAGGGGGTGTACTACAGAGGTGGTTTAGTGATAAACCGGGTTTAGTTAACCCAGAGAAAGTTGTAAACCTGTTAGTAGAAAACACCAGGGCTTCGTTCTTTTAAATGCCATGAGCCTCTTATTCTGTCAGGTTTATGACTTCCTCTGAATTAAATAAACAAGGTTTATCACTTACCACCACCACCCCAACCCCCTGTTAACTGCTTCAGACTAAATGTGAGAGAGGTGCTATTAACAAATGGTGCAGCTTGGCAGACACTGGAGGAACACCTCATTCTTTGGTTTACAGCTTGAAAATATAATTATGAGCACGATTTTTTAATTGTTCCAGTAGATTTCTCCTAAAAACTTTGACACGTTAAACAAACAACAACAGCATATATGATACATCACAGTGCTTTCATGGGTGACTGATAGGCCTTTTTGACTGACTGGCAGAATAAATGCATTAGGTTTGAGCCCGTCTCCACTTACTGCCTTAAAGTAGCATCATCCCCCACCCATACTCCTGTTTAGCATAATGGACTTCATAAATGCAGGTGATGATAGCTACTCAGACAGATGGGGAGAAAAACAGAGGTAGAAAGACTCAATTTAGGATAGCAAGCTAATGGCTTTCCATTTATGACAAAGCTTTTATCCAAAAAAAATTTTCCCAGAGATGAAGAAGTATGTGTCCCATTTTGGAGTTAATATATTTAAAAAGTCTTTGATCTTTTGGGATGCTAATACACCTGACGTTCCAGTTCAGGGGCTTTTTGAACATCATCATCAGCGCATGTGGCTTGAACTAACAGGTCCCAAAGTTCCCAACATACAAAGTGAAATGTTTTTTTTTTTTTTCAATTTCTTTTTGCATCTTTTCAAATTCTTAATCTGAAAAGAGAAATGAAATATCAAGTGATTTATGTGTAGAATCTTGGCATGCAATTGATGTCAAGAAATGAATAATTCATGGCACTTACGTATCACTTCTCGCATGTCACTGTAGCAAACTATGGCATAAGACTCTGCCCCTGAGTTTGGAACGAAAACAATAAAGCCTCGACAGCCTTGCTTGATAGCTTGCGCTTGTGTACACCATTAAAGCCAGCTCTGACATGCGCCTTATGCACACAGTCTGCTTCATACTGTTTACACGGCAGTAAACAAGCCCACAGCAAATGAATGATTCATGCCTTTGCACTTCCAGAGACCAGCTTTGCTTTGCTGGTCTACTCAGGAGGGGGGGGGGGTATTGGCACAAAAGGAAGCTGTCATTCCAGGGCAGCCTCAGCTGGAAACTGCATCCTCTTTAAATGAGAAACCCCTCTTAGCACACACTTATGGTACTCTTGAAATGACTGGCAAAGTAGGCATGTTAGTCTTAGCATGTTGCGTGTTAGTCATGGTAGTTTTTGGTGGTTTGAGAAAAAAAAAATCAACCTAATAAAAGCTGGTTTGGTTTTCTAGTTTCATACCGTTCTTCCAGTTCATACTGTGTTGCTGTGCAGCAAAGCTTTTTGTTTGACACATTTTAACCATCTGGGGCCGGGCAATCTCCAGTGAAAGGGAGGAGAGCGAAGAGAAACTGACAGCACAGGATATGAAACTGTGCAGAAGGCCAATCCAGAACATCTCCAGAGCTCCAGAGACCACAGAGTTAACATGCGGCCCGGTCTTACATCAGTCTCATATATGAAAGCGGTACACACCAGAGACCGCGATGCGAACATGCATCCTGATTCCACATTAGTGTCTGGCAGGGAAAAGCAATAAACCACTAGGCCTGAGCTGGAGGATGAAAGTGCAGGAGGGGAAAAAGACAGGAGCCAAGAGGGACATGCATGGATATGACATATGACGACTTTACCATGGTAAACAGCAGGCAGACAGAATTGTGCCAAATGTATTTTGTTGGGGATTGTTGTGAATGACATTAATGTATGCGCCATTCCCTATAAATAAATTGGTCCCTGTTATCAAAAACACTTCTGGATGAAGTAAAATGGATAGAGCAACTCTGCCAGGAGGTGTCACAAGAATGTATGCATAGTTACAGAAAAAAAATAAGCTGAAGCACAGTTCCTGAAACTTAAGCTACAAGCTGACATCTACACATTTAGACACATTGTTATGTACTCTTCCCTATATGCATTTCTATGACTGTCACTGTGCCTGAGTTTAATGGTTGCTTCTGCAAAGGAAAACACTAGTATCAGGATCAACTAACATTTTCACAAATTGCTGTCCAAAACGGCCCTCAGATCCCTTTCTGCCAGCGTTACCATACAGATGTGAGGTACAAGAATGAATGCTGCATGCGCGAAATGAAACAGCCCAAAGATGACAGCAGCACAAAGCTATCACAGCTCACTGCCTGGAACACAGAGAGGCCTTTATTTCTTCCAGAAGCTTGTTTTCGTTCCATTACTGTAGTGCTCTGCCCAAGCTCCGTGGCAAAAAAAATAATTAAAAATCATCTGTCTGAACTGGTATGTGTGAACTTTGCTATGAAGTAAAACAAACAACAACAATGTTTTAGCTAGAGTTTCCCTAGTTCATTACCATCTGTTGAAGGCCTGCAAATGAGAAAGATAAACTTAAAAGATGATACTAGAGGGCTTTCTACATTGATGTGATTCTGTTTACAGCCTCATGAAGAAGGCCAGCTGAGGTGCACAAACATGGAGATCAAAACCCAAGGAAGCACCTCAAAAGGAAAGCTTGAGAAGAAAACCCACAAGCCAGAGATAAATGAGGAGGACATCCATAAGCCTCTGCCTTGTGTGCATTTCTCAGCGTGTGTGTGTGTGTGTATGTGTGTGTGTGTGTGTGTGTGTGAGAGAGAGAGAGAGAGAGAGAGAGAGAGAGAGAGAGAGAGAGAGAGAGGGACAGACAGAAAGAAGCCCGTCCCGAGGAAGAGGGAAAAAGGGTGTGTTGCCAAAATGCCAGTGGGAATCAATATTTGAGGGTCGCCAGTCCCGAGTTTGGCCCTGGAGGTTTGGTGCTGGTGTGGCGTAAGCTCACAGGGTTGATGTATGCTGCAGCACTTTTTCTCTCTCTCTCTCGCTCTCTCTTTTTCTCTTTCTCTCTCTACAGTGATTCCCTCGCTCCCTTCACAGTCTGATCCATCAGTGCTTTGAAAGTCCTCCAGCTGGCTTGTGGCAAACTCCTCTGCTAATTTACGGCAATGAAGTGGGACGACTTTTTATTCTGTCTCTCTTGGAGGGCATGACGCACTCCACTAGCCAGAGAAGAGCAGAGGAACAGAGGAGAGAGGAGCAGAGCAGCCATGCTGACACACATCTCCAACCCCCTAGGAGCAATGGATTCCCTGCTGAGGGTGTGTGTGTGTGTGTGTGTGTGTGTGTGTGTGTGTGTGGAGGGTGGGTGGAGAGAAAGTTAAATAGATACATAGAGGTGGAAAGATTACTTTTTTGTAATAGCAGATGCACATGATCACGAAGTACATAACAAACACAGATGCACATTTTGCATAACAAAGAGCAAGTGTGCTACGCATGGGTTCCTCAAGGTACAACACAATACTGGCAATATAGCATTTAAAATACACCTTGCCACTATATTGGCAATACAACTTACAACACAACGGTACAAAAGCACAACAAAGCTCCTTTGACGAACAGTGAATCCTTCTACTGTGCAATTCCAGCGGCAAGCTGTGGCAGAGGTCCTTCTCTACCGTAAAGACTGTGGGTGTTGAGGAAGGGCACACGTGTGTTGGTGTGTTGTGTGTGGGGGTGGGGATGCTAAGGGACTGTCAGGGAAGAGATGACGGCAGTGGGAGAGGAAGAGTGCGGGGGTGGACAGAAGAGAAGAAAACAGGTCAGCTGATTTCTATTCCGTTTTTAGACATGATGGCAGGGGACCGATGACTGGGGGAACAGAACACTTTTTTTCCTGGTTTTAATGGCACATTACACTTAAGACAACAGGTTGACAACCTTCACCGTATTTTATTTATTTTTTTCGGCAAGAAAGGAAAAAAGAAATTGCCTGTAGCTGTAGTGCATATTTGAGCCTGACAGAGCCAAGCTAGAGTCACGGTTGGGAAATAGTTTTAGACTGCACTTTTGCATTCCCTTGCAATATTTGTGTGCCCCCCTAAGCTGGAAGTATGGAGCTGTCTATTGCAAAGAAAACACAAAGGTTTTGCAAGGGAACGCACAACTATTGCGAGGAAACGCAAACCTATTGCAACGGAATGGAAGTTTTGTGACGGAATGCCAAACTATTGCTCACCATGACCCTGAAATATTTCCCACCACGACCCTGGTCGAGCTCAGTAGAGCCTTTCACATGCAGTCTATTGAACAAAAACAGCCGGTGTTCACTCAACCACAGATTTGTAATAAATTATAAAAATACAGCGAAAATGTAAACAGTTCATCAATTTGTAAACACTATGAGATTGGGTTACGGTCTGGCTGACACATTGCTTAAAAAAACAATGATTAGAACACAATAAAAGTTTTCACAGTTGTTGGTCTTTGTTCCTTTCGTTGTTCTGGTATTTCTTCATACAATAACATTTTCATTATCATTATAGCCAAAGCACTAGACTAATCCTTCACTCCACAGTAAACAGCAGGGATGTCGGCACACCCATTGATGAGACTTTCTCAATGAGACTAACTACAAACAAAAGCTGTCTGAGCCCTCTGAAAGCCAAACAAAACAGTAGGAACAAACAGTATATCGTTAATGACCTAAGCACAAGTGGACTCTGTTCTATTTTAACAATCTACTAATTAATTCAAGTAAAAAGTAAAATGGTTATTTTGGAAGGTTAAAAGAAAGAAAGTCAAATTCTCTGATATGAGTTTCTTGAACTAGAATATATCTTGATCTTAGTCCTCTGTGACAGTGAACTGAACATATTTGGAATGTGGATAAAATAATATATGCAGTCAGTCTATCTATCAATCAATATCTCTCTAACCAACTTTGGTGTCTGTACATGTGCTTTCTAGATTACATATGGGCAGAAAACCATTCCCCTACCCCCAAACCAAATGTTGAGATTGGACAGGTGCAGGGTCTTTCCCCCACTGACATCCTGAGAATCAACAGATTGTACGGATGCTGTAAGTATGGGATGTACAGATGCTGTACGTACAGTATGTGTGTATGAATGGTGTAAGTACTGTATGGCTGCACAGATGTGTGTTTTAGCATGTTATGAGTGTGGATATACAAATGATGTAAGTTTGGATGTACGCATGCTGTAAGCATGCATGTACAGCAGTATAGGTGTAAGTAATTCTGGATATACAGTATCATGTGTAGCATGTGTATGGATGGATGTTGTGTGGATGTACAGACCCCTCATCCTCATAGTCGCTGTCTGTCATCGTAAGTGTAGTAGGTATAGTCCAAGGTCAATGAGGTCATGGCAACAAAAATGTCCCCTACAGTAGGACATGAGTAAAGGACACAAGGGCTGACTTCATAGTGTGCTTAACTTAACTTTCCCCCATCATAGTACATGAGTGCTGACTTGAGACACAACAAAGGGACACAAATGTGTGCAGGGTACAGGTAATTGCTTTCTATTCGTGTCGTTTTGACACCTTGTTACCTTCCCCGACAGTCCTTGGGGGCAGATAAGGATTAAATGAATGGCAAACGAATGATCAAGTAATGGTGATGTTAGGGTGTGGCTGATCAATTCTGTATGTCCTGTCTAGTCAGTTGCTACCCACATTTACATTGCATGAAAGATGGTCCATTTGCCCAGCGCTTGGTCTTAAAAGGTTGTCCTTACTTGCCTAATTAATCATGGGGGTGATTTGAGCAAAACAACCAATAATCCAACCAGTTTAATTTGTCATTCCCTGCAAGATTCTGTTGAGCTTGGACTTTGGTTAATTGCTGTGAGTAAAAAGATCAACTATGTGAAACATGCTTTTGTCATGGAGCATGGATAAAAAACAGTGACATGTTCTCTGCAACCAGTTTGGAAAAGATAATCAATGTGATCTCATCAAAAAAAACATTTGTAAAGTGCAAAATAAACCTAACATGTTACCACAATTCAATTTTGGTCATTTAATTTATCGAGGTTCAGATTAGTTAATATGATGTATGCATCTATGCTTACATCTGAAGGATAAAGCCAACAAATAGCAAGAATCAATGAAGCTAAATGAACGCATTGTTCCAGCTTGACTAAATTGACTGGTGATCTTACAAGTAAAATTGTGAGAGAGCAACTTTCAAAGGCTCCAACTGTTGGGTAATCATTACTCCTACCCCTACATCCCTACACGAAGGGGTGGAAGGAAGGGTGTGAATGTTACTTCTTGATCCAGACCCACACATTTGGTTTATCCGTACCATTTAAGGGCATTAAGCCTCACAGTGGGTTTTTTTTGGCAAGGTGTACCACCCCACGGGGCCACTACAGCAGGGCTAAAAAGGCTGAAGATCCACAGCTAGCGAACCCAGCCCTAGGCTAACACACTTAATGCCTTTGCTCAACAGAGCACATCTTCCATTAGTGCACTCAGGGATCTGAAAAAAAAAAAAAACATGCTGATTATTTTCAAGCTGGACAGGTTACTCGGTGCATTTAAAAAGACAACTTATATAGCCAGATCTGTCCCTGACCTATACAGTATGTTTTTATCTATACATTATGTTTTTGATCCGATTTAAACAACAACAAAAAAAATACACTTATCTAATGCACCTCAAGGGTAGTCCACAGCATTGCTCTCTCTTATGTATTGATTCAGAAGATGTATTGAGGCACTGGCATCACCATAAGAGAGGATTGACCATCCATCTGTACTGTCATCATGGTAGTGTTCCTTATCCTCCCTCCCCTGGATACTATGCTGTGTTTTTGGTATGGTGAGGGGTGGTAAATGACCCTGTAAAGTCACAGGCAGTAAACCCAACGGCCCTGTGAGCAGTTCTTAAAGTGCTGTATGATTTATTAGTTATAGGATGCAAACTTCACCAGCGAACCATATATTTCAGTTGTCAAAGAGGCTAGATATGCCCGTTGCAATAACTGGTCTGTATATACCATCATAAAAAATTACTACACCTAAGGCCCTGCACTCTAAAAATTAATGGATCATCGATGCCATAGAAGAACCTTCACTCTCCATGGAAACATCCAGAGATTTAAAGTATTTAGACACCTTTATTTTTCAGTGTGTATGTGGAAGGTACTTGACATTGCAAATGGTTCTTTAAAGCCTCAGATCATAATGGGCTATGTTATGCCATATCAACGTCAAATGGTTCTCTAAAGAACTGTTGCCTCGACGCTTCTTTGAAGCACTCAAAAAAGTTCCTCTATGGTATCACTCTAAAGAACCTGTACTGGCCCCAATATTTTGAGTGTACTATCAGTGTCATCTGTGCAAAGACTGTTGATTCATAATGACGAGAGGTTGTAGGCATATGAGAAGAGACCGTGTACATGTCCGTAGCTTCGTTCTGCTGTGCTCTGTGAAGTCAGCAGTATTTCACCATAAGCTCTAAAGTGCTCGGTAACAGAGTGAGAGCTTGCAGAGTGAGAGTGCAGACTACCGTATACACACGTATGCATGCCTGGTGTAGACAGCAGATCACTGTTTATACATCGATTCTAATGATTTTAGGCCAATTCTAATTACTGAACAAACTGTCAACACAGGAAAATTGCAGTTAATGGCCAATAACATGAAGTAACCTAATCAATTTTCCAACATGCACACTGCGCACTGTGCTACCCTGAGAAAAGGGCGAGAATTTGTTTTAAAAAGAAAACGGAAAGAGCTCAAAATATTTCCATTACAAGCCTGGTGATGAGATCCACTTACTGGCAACAGTACCCAAGCTGAATTGAGACTGCACCATTGCGCTGAAGTTATATAGCAGAGAGATGCCGTGGATAAAAGTAATTTCTGGAGGTCAAAAAAGACTTTTGGGCTGCCTCATTCAAACTCTGCACACGCCGAGGAGTGGAGCCTGCATGCAAAAATAAAGCCCTTCAGAGGAAGCCTGTGGGCGGAGGAAACAAATCTAATTAACCTCTCAGCCGACACTCACACATTCCTGTCAAATCAGAGGAGGGAGAGAGAGAGAGAGATATCAAAGCCACGCATGGATCTGCTCTTTGGGTGGAGACACACGCAAACCTGGGCCGGGGGTTGAAAGTGTGTGTTTAGGGAGGGATTGTGTGTGTGTGTGTGTGTGTGTGTGTGTGTGTGTGTGTCTGTGTGTGTGTGTGTGTGTTAGGGGCAGGAAGTGTGTGTGTGGTTGTGTATGTGTGTGTGTGTGCGTCTATGTGTGTGTGTGTGTGTCTGTCTGTTTTCTGTCACAGTGAGGAAATGTGTGTGTGTGTGTGTGTGTGTGTTAGGGGCAGGAAGTGTGTGTGTGGTTGTGTATGTGTGTGTGTGTGCGTCTATGTGTGTGTGTGTGTGTCTGTCTGTTTTCTGTCACAGTGAGGAAATGTGTGTGTGTGTGTGTGTGTGTGTGTGTGTGCGTGCGTCTATGTGTGTGTGTGTGTCTGTCTGTTTTCTGTCACAGTGAGGAAATGTGTGTGTGTGTGTGTGTTTGTCTGTGTGTGTGTGTGTGTGTGTGTGTGTGTGTGTGTGTGTGTGTGTGTGTGTGTGTGTGTCGTGTCATATCATGTGTATGACTGGTCATGAAGACTTGCTTTTAAATTGCCATCTCTGTGCCTTCCCACCCCTCATTAAGTCTGGTGGCCATGGCATACTGCTTGCTCCCAGCCAGGCACACTCCTGGAAAGCCTGGGCTGAGGATGGCATGCACATACACCACCAGAGTTGTGTAGTGTAAACGAGGCACTCACTTAGTCTGCCTTTACTGTACAGACCCCTGCAGAAGGAATTTTATCTTCTGATTTTTACTCTGTGGCTCTTATCTTATTTTGAATTTTACAAGATGAGCTGGCAGTTGAATTGGTGGGTGAGCAGAAAATGACACAAAAAAAACTTTATGTGCTACAATGAGAGAACGCTGAGAATAAAACTCTGCCTTACCAGACAACAACTATGAGCATTTTTGGGGCCAAACAATTCTGGGAACCGAGTTATAGAGAAATAGTTATATTAACTAGCCACTCGGGAGCTAGCCCAAGCAATACCCACCCTCGGGGACTTTTTCTCTGTTTTCCTTCACAGCACCAGTGGGGCCCTGTTGGAAAGGTCAGGCAACATACGCAGGCTGTGTGTGTGTGTGTGTGTGTGTGTGTGTGTGTGTGTGTGTGTGTGTGTGTGTGTATGTGTGTGTGTGTGTGAGTTAGTGTGTGTGTTTGTTTGTTGTGGGCTTCATTATGTAGGCGCTTGAAACGAGCCGTAGCGAAGCCAGAAATAGCCCAGAATAATAATTACAGTGTGCCTATGGAATGAGCTGGCCTTGCTCAGCAAAAAAGATGGAAAAAAAAAACAGTTTTAACTGTTACTTTAAGATTCCATGAGAAACAACATTCAGACTCATTTGTTTATTATCGATTCACTGTAATGGAGTTTTAACAGAATGCACAATTGTTGGCAATTAAACGGAGAGGTTTTAAATGTCTTCCTCATAATTGTTCGTCTATCTAAAAAGGAAAAAGGTTTTACTGCTAATGTTAATTTGGAAGAGGATACCAATAAAGCCAGCAGGTCACGTTCATAAACAGAAGCCCAGTCTGCGGTTTCCAGACACTGTTAAGAAATTGCACTGTTCACAATAGTCTTCTGCTATATTTCTCTACTTACCCTTAAAAGTTATCTCTGACTGACTGTACAGAACTATGATAATGCTAGTTTCTACATATGTGGTGTGGACATGCAAAAACTGCCTGTAACGGTTCAATGAGCTATTAACAAGGTCCACTACGGTGAAAGGGCCTTATGAAAGCTTTAAAAACCTACTAGCCCAAATAGCTAACTCAACAATGTAATTACATTGTTATAAACACTCCTATTGAAAATGGCTGATTTTGTGATACTGCTTACCAGTACTTTTACTCTGCTGTTTTTGTCATTCAGTCAATATGAGTTCAATTTAAATGTAAGCTCAGGTAGCCTGTGTGTCTTTAATTCATTAGGGGTGGGAATGCAGGAGGCGGTTTGCTGCAGTCACACATGGCCAAACATTCTGCTCTTACGAGTCAGCCACATTTGATTCAAAGCTTACTCAAGCTCTGTGCAAAATACATCAATAGCTTGTTTTAGGCTGCAGCTCGGCAAAACATTTTACAAGATATACTTCTTGTTTTAAAACCGATTTTAATCCATACTTTAACATGACATTGTTTCCTCATTTAAAAAAAGTGTAGTACAGCTTGTTTTACCTCCAAGTTAATATATCATAACATTGATAATAATCTATTTCAACACATCAACACAAATACTGTGCTATGAAGAACATCCAATGCTCACGATTTTTATTTTATCAGAGGCAAATCTGTTGACAGGTGTCAAGTACTGACTGTAGGAGGCTCCAAAGATCCTACCAAAAACTTTTACACAGAGCACACCTACACACTTATCTGAGGAAAAAAAACAGCAACAACAAAGACTAAATCCATTCATATCATTCAGCCTGTGGGGGGCTGTCATGTAAAAAGACATACTGTGTAGGCACAAAAACCCTCTCCAACTGATCAGATTAGCATGTTTCATAATTATGACTTTAATACCAGTGCCTGCCTCTGGCCATCTACGGCCTCATCATGCGTAATACAATACCCCCCAGCACACACTGGAAAAATACCCACACATGTGGAGAAATCATAAATCACTTTTTGTTGGGAAATTCAAACAATAACATATGCACATCCCTTTTTTCCCATGTTATTACAACACTCTCATAAACAACTGTAATTTATTTACGGTATGAATCTTACAGTGGTGCCCACTTCTTCTCTTCTTTTCTTTATTTTTTTTTTTCTTTTACGGCATCGACAGCACACCTAGAAGGAAAAATCACAGGCCCGGAACAATCTGGGCTCTGCAGAGCAGCCACCTGTGTTTAATCTGACAAATCCATTTGTTCACTTTCTGTGGAGAGTGTTCGCCAGAGGCGCTGTGGAGAAATGTGATCTCTGAAGAGCTGCTGCTCGTCAACAGACTGGTTGCCACACGGTGGTGGGTATGAAAGCGATTTCAATACTTCATGCAGTAGTAGAGGGTTAAACGCGTACTCTCCCACATACTCTCTTTTACACACATTTTCTCAGTCACATTTTCTCTCTCTCTCTCGCCATCTTCCGCTCTCTTTTACACACATTTTCACAGTCACATTTTCTCTCTCACCATCTTCCACTGTCTTTTACTATTTTTCACTCTCTTACTCTCCCTTCCTCTCTCCCTCCCTCTCCTTTTTTCTCTCTCCATCTCTCTCCATCCCTCTCTCCCCCTCTCTTTTTTTCTCTGTCTCTCCCCTCACCCCTCTCTCTTTCCCTCTGCCCCCCCCCCCCCCCCCCCCCCCCCTCCCTCTCTCCGTCTTATGCACAGAAGTTCACAAACACATAAAAGTGAAAGCAAACTGAAAGACAAAGGCTGAATGCGATGATGGGCGATGCAATGCACAGATCGAACTCAACCCAGCTGATAAGTTTGGGCATACTGCCTGAGGTGAGTTAGTCTGCTAGTCTTCATTTATAAACATGCTGATGTGGTCAGCAGCACAGCACAGACAGACACAGACTATTATTACCCTCTAGGCATTTACCTCAGACAGATAACACAATATGCACCACAAACTAACACCTGAGACAGAGCGAGAGAGAGAAAGAGAGAGAGACAGAGAGAGAGAGAGAGAGAGAGAGAGAGAGAGAGAGAGAGAGAGAGAGAGAGAGAGAGAGAGATTAAGAAAATTTCATCTCAGTGTCAGCATTAAAGGAGCGTTGACTTCTAAACTGTAATATTATATAAAAGCTCACATAATTTTTATCAGTCTTTCTTGAATAATGAAACACTAAAAATACTGTTAGAAATGTATAAGGTCTCCGGATTTTTCTCAGATAGATAGACGTGAATCATCAAAACCTGACCAATCTGAATTTCTGGAAATCTGGTATGAATACAGCCCCCTCTAGTGGAATGGCAGAGCTAGTGCAGAAGTGCTCTGCAGCTCCAAGTTAACTGTTGTCAATACCCTTCAGCTGTTATGTGTTCTCCCACTAATTGGTTATTGATTGGTTACAAAAAGGGAAAGTAAAGTTTTTGTTCTAGATGGGTTTTAGAGAAAGAGGGGAAGAGAGATAAAGAGGGGGAAAAAAGAAAAGGTGTGTGTGTGTGTGTGTGTGTGTGTGTGTGTGTGTGTGTGTGTGTGTGTGTGTGTGTGTGTCCCAAGTGCAGCATGTGACTGGGGTGTGTGTTACGACACCAGTCTTGGCAGAGAGAACAGTAAAGCAGAGAGGATGGTGGCAGCGATGGATCCTAAGGCAACAGCAGTCACCGTGCTGCAGCAACAACAGTGTCAACACACTGTGTTTGTACGCCATGGGATCTGATTATGCTGCAGTAATTTATACATCTGTATGTTTGTTTGTGTGTAAGTCTGTTTGTGTGATAAAGAGAAAAGAGAGAGAGGGGGAGGGAGAGAGAGAGAGAGAGAAAAAAAAAAGCCTTCCTCCCCCAGGCAGTGGTTCAGTAAAGCTGAGGCAAAGAGTACACTCCACCTGAGACCATGAACCACAGATGCAATTACACACACACACACACACACACACACACACACACACACAAACACACACACACACACACACACACACACACAAACACACACACGCACGCACGCAAACACACACACGCACACACACACACACACACTAACTCACATCCCAGTATTAAACACACACACGTGCAAGCACACACTAACTCACACAGACACACATTCAGACATAGACATACACACACACACACACACACACACACACCCCCACACACACACACGTTTTTGCAACTAGTCCAACTCGCAAGTTCTAGCAACCTATCAGCGAATTGAGGAAGGACTGTATAGTCTTGTAAGAGGGCTGAAAGCAATTATGTTGGATTTAAGCATTAAGTTTGAGTATGTATGCTGCATTCAGTCAGTTGCAATTAGTTAAACAAAGGCCCTGTATTAAAGTTCACATAAAGTATCCACCCACCACTAATTCAATGTATGCCTATTGAAAGTATTCACACTCTCAATGAAGAGAAAGGGTCTGTTCTATTATAGATATAGATATAGATATATTAGAATGGACCTAGACTTCGTAATAGCTCTCTGGGAATGCACTTCCAAATCTTTTTTCTTCTCCCATATACTCACTCTGTTGTGAGTGTGTGTGGTTTTGTGTATATAAGTGTTTGTGTGTTTTTTTACATGCATGTTTGTAGGTGTGTGTGTGTGTTGGGGGCGAGGGGGGGGGGGGGGGGGGTACCACTCTGTGTGTGTGTGTGTGTGTGTGTGTGTGTGTGTGTGTGTGTGTGTATGTGTGTGTGAATCTGTATGTGTGTATTGTGCATGTGTGTGTTTGAGTGTGTTTGCATGAGCAGTGGTTGTGTGCTGATGAGAGGGTGTAGGGAGAGTGAATCAGCTCTGGAGTCCATTTGGAGTGTCAGCCAGGGCGACGGCTATCTGCCTAAGAGCAGAGTAAAGAGAGACACTGAGAGAGAGAGAGAGAGAGAGAGAGAGAGAGAGAGAGAGAGACTGAGAGAGAGAAAGAGAGAGAGAGAGAGACAGAGAGAGAGAGAGAGGTAAGAAGCAAGTGCTTGTTTTCCTGATCATATCAACGACGTAATAGGACGGATCATTGCACAGGCACTGCTCACACATCCGCTGCCAAACAAACACACAAGGAGCACAGACACACATGTACACACAGACACACACACACACACACACACACACACACACGTACAAACTTACATAAAAATGCAAACGCACACACACATACTGTATACACATTTGTATAAACACACAAACACTCACACACCATACCAAATACACATACACAGACATATACACACACTCCTAGAAATACACACATAATATGACAGAAAAATGCATGCGCACAAACACGCACAAAGACACACACGCACCCACACCCGCACACACACACACAAAAACATACACACACACACGCGCGCGCACACACACACACACACATACACACGTCGATTCAAAGAGAGGGGAGATGAGTCATAGTGGTGGGAGTATTGAGGGCAACGGAGATCAGAGCCCAGTGTCAGCTCTGTGTGTGTGTGTGTGTGTGTGTGTGTGTGTGTGTGTGTGTGTGTGTGTGTGTGTGTGTGTGAGCTCTGAGGAAATGACAGGCTATCTCTACATTAGCATCCTCATCTGCACAGACAGACATGCTAATAGCCACCCCCATTACCCTGCCTCAGACATGTACAGCCCATTCAAACACACGTGAAGAATTAGGTTCACCAGTGGCACAGTGTGACCACCTGCCACTAAGGAAGTCTCAATCAGCGTACTGACTATGATTGATGAAAGTGTGTTCTTTCAAAAAGCTAAATTAACAAATGTAATCAACCATTCAAAAATGAACAAGGTACCAGGCCATATCATTTTACACGACAGTAGTAGGAGCTAAACATATGCATTGACATATCAAGCAGCATTGTTCATATTCAGGTAACACATTGTAAGTGAACAAACGTGAAAATACGTGAGTAACTCATAATGACAGAATACTAATGATGTGCAGAACATATCCGTTATGGGTTCAGACATGTGTCAATAATCAGTTAACAATGTGCTGTTATTTGCCAATAATCAGTAATGGGCAGTAACAGCTACAATCCTATATAATGTTTTTCAAACCACCTGGCCTAATCTATGCAGTTTAAACAGGTGATTTCAACAATTAGCTCTCATATTATTAGAATCAGGTGATTTACTGAGTGGCTGGACAAGAAGATTGAACTGGATGGTAAGCTTATGAAGCTAGGCTGACCATCACTGCCTACTACAATTAGTGCTTTACATGTTAGCTATCCCTGTGCTTTTAATACATAAAAAGAAAATAAAAAAGAGCAAGTATGTAATCCTCTGCATCTGTATGCGTCCTTTTTCCCTGTTCTTCAGTTCAGTAGGCTGGCACACCAGGACTAATTCACCTGACACTATCCTCCAGTCATCTTTCTGAAGCACTTCTGTGACTGTGACATTTCGGAATGTGTGTATGTGTGTGTGTGTGTGTGTGTGTGTGTGTGTGTGTGTTTCCTTTCCTGTGTGTGTATATGTTTGTGCATGTGTGTGTGTGTTTGTGTGTCAGCGTGTATGAGTGTGTTTGTATGTCTGCATGTATGTGCGTTTATGTGTGTGTGTGACTGTGTGTGTGTGTATGTGTGTGTGAGTATGTGCATGTGCTTGTGCCTGTGTGTGTGTGTGTGTGTGTGTGTGTGTGTGTGTGTGTGTGTGTGTGTGTGTGTGTGTGTGTGAATTTGTGTGTGTGCCAATGCATGTGCCTGTATGTGCGTGTGTGTGTGTGTGTGTGTGTGTGTGTGTGTGTGTGTGTGTGTGTGTGTGTGTGTGTGTGTGAGTTTGTAGGCTCCTCCAGTCACCTTCCCCCCCCCGCCCCCGTCTCTCTTGTGAGACATTACTTTCCAGCAGGCAAGGTTGGCCTTCTGTTTACCACCGTGCTCTTAAATACCTCACAGCGCTGGCTGGCCCCGAAGGCCCTTCTGTGCTAATTACAGCCGCCATCCATTAGCGTTACCACTAACCTTAGCGCCGCCCCAGTCCTCCTTCCACGCGCCTCCTGACTCACCCTCTTTGCCCCCCTCTGACGCGCACGATGTGACAGGGGCGACTGGAAAGCAGCCTTGCAGACAGAGACTGATGGATGAGGGGAGTGTGGAAGAAAAAGACAAGGGGGGGTGGACAGTGGGGCATTGGGTGGGGGTGGGGGGGGGGGGTGACAGGGAGGAAAGTGTCCCCACAGAGAGGCTCATTCTGGGCTGGATCTGCTCAAGGGGCAGGCTGCCATCTGGGTAGTCTAGCAAGATGCCGTCTTTATGTGCAAGTTCGTGCACGAAGGGGGCTGGGAGTGGAGAGAGGTGTCTAACTTTACGTTCACACTGGGAGCTGCTAAAGCGGCAAAGCAGCTGAAGATGCCCTGACAGCCACACTCTCTGAAGCTCTGTTGCTCCTGTCTGCCCATGATGTGAAATAACAATACAGTCATCATACTATTCAATTAAAAGGATGTAAGTTAATTCTGACTGGTTACCACCAAATCAAACGCCATAGCTCATTACCATCAAGTTAGGAATTTTTTAACTTATCCCATTCGCTCCGGTCACCCAAGATGTGAAGAAGTTTTGCTGATGGCCTTATCACTCTTGCCGCCACTGCTGTTTCCCCACAGAGATAAAATGACTTGGTACACAAATGACCATGGTAGCTGTAGTTGCTCCCAGAGTAAATGTACACTAAGGTGCTGCTGAGTCTAAGGGGCAGTTCAAACAAGTAATCATCCAGATTCCAGACATTAAAACATGTTGCCTGTAAGCAACTGGTGAAGTACTACCAGAGGAGTAATTTCTTTCGGATTGTATTCATAACCACACGCACTGGCAATTTTCAGCAGTCCCCATGCTTTGCTCATTAACATTTTTGGTTAATGTGAATTTCACACTGTTTATTGTGTTTTTGTCCAACCTTTAGGTGAATTGCATTAATAATTATATTCATTACTGTAAGTAAACAGGAAAGCACACACATACACACAGCCACACACACACACACACACACACACACACACACATAAAATCTTATGGGTGAACCGAGCCACACTGACTGTGTGAGATGATAGGGTCTACTGTTCACTGTGGCTAGTGAGGATTTGGTGGTGGTGGTGGTGTGTGTGCGTGTGCATGGGTGTGTGTGTGTGTGTGTGTGTGTGTGTGTGTGTGTGCAGACTGAGGGTAGAGAGAGAGTATGTGGTCATTATATTTGTGTACATGTAGGTATGCCTGGATGTGTGTATTGTCCATTGTTGTTGTTTTGTGTACAGTCGTGGTCAAAAGTTTACATACACTTGTAAAGAACATATTGTCATGGCCCTCTTGAGTTTCCAGTTATGTCTACAACTGTGATTTTTCTCTGAAAGAGTGGTTGGAACAGATACTTCCTTGTCACAAAAAACATTCCTGAAGTTTGGTTCTTTTATGACTTTATTATGGGTTAACAGAAAAAGTGACCAAATCTGCTGGGTCAAAAATATACATACAGCAATGCTAATATTTGGTTACATGTCCCTAGTCCATTTTTACTTCAAGTAGACACTTTTGGTAGCCATCTACAAGCTTCTGGCAAGCTTCTGGTTGAATCTTTGACCATTCCTTTTGATAGAATTGGTGCAGTTCAGTTAAATTTGTTGGGTGTCTGACATGTACTTGTTTCTTGAGCATTGTCCACATGTTCTCAATGAGGTTTAAGTCAGGACTTTGGAAAGGCCATTCTAAAACCTTAATTGTAGCCTGATTTAGCCATTCCATTACCACTTTTGATGTGTGTTTGGGGTCATTGTCCTGTTGGAGCACACAACTGCGCCCAAGACCCAACCTTTGGGCTGATGATTTTACGTTATCATGAAGAATTTGAAGGTAATCCTCCTTCTTCATTATCTTATTTACTCTGTGCAAAGCACCAGTTATATTGGCAGCAAAACAGCCACACAGCATGATACTACCACCACTTTGCTTGACGGTAGGCATGGTGTTCTTGGGGTTAAAGGCCTCACCTTTTCTCCTCCAAACATATTGCTG
Organism: Setipinna tenuifilis; assembly: GCA_030347295.1. Taxonomy (NCBI): domain Eukaryota; kingdom Metazoa; phylum Chordata; class Actinopteri; order Clupeiformes; family Engraulidae; genus Setipinna; species Setipinna tenuifilis. Next base: position 24,661,543 of record CM059267.1, on the reverse strand, counting down.
GGCATTGTGGCCAAACAGCTAGATTTTTCTTTCGTCTGACCACAGAATTTTTCTCCAGAAGGTCTTATCTTTGTCCATGTGATCAGCAGCAAACTTCAGTCGAGCCTTAAGGTGCTGCTTTTGGAGCCAGGGCTTCCTTCTTGCACGGCACCCTCTCAGACCATGGTGATGCAAAACACGCTTGACTGTGGACACTGACACCTGTGTCCCAGCAGCTTGTTATTCTTTGCAGATCTGCTTTTTGGTGGTTCCTGGTTGACTCTTCACCCTCCTGACCATTTTTTTCTCAGCAGCAGGTAATGGCTTGCATTTTCTTCCTGATCGTGGCAGTGACACAACAGTGTCATGCATTTTATACTTACAAACAATTGTTTGGGACCTACAGCTGCTTTGAAATGGCTCCAAGTGACTTTCCTGACTTGTTCAAGTCAATGATTCTCTTTTTCAGATCCGTGCTGAGCTCCTTTGACTTTCCCATTGTAGTGTTTGTGGGTGTCTGTATCCAATAAGCCCTATTTAAATGGCCTCAGAAAAGTCACCAGCTATAGTCACTCATAATCACTCACAAGAAGTTAAAAGACCATGATATGAAGCTCATTTCATTGACACAACTTTCTAAATCACCAAAAATATTAATTCATGTTGCTGTATGTATATTTTTGACCCAGCAGATTTGGTCACTTTTTCTGTTAACCCATAATAAAGTCATAAAAGAACCAAACTTCAGGAATGTTTTTTTGTGACAAGGAAGTATCTGTTCTAATTACTCTATCAGAGAAAAATCACAGTTGTAGACATAACTGGAAACTCAAGAGGGCCATGACAATATGTTCTTTACAAGTGTATGTAAACTTTTGACCACGACTGTATGTGTGTGTGTGTGTCTGTGTGAGTTAGTGTGTGCTTGCATGTGTGTGTGTGTGTGTGTGTGTGTGTGTGTGTAGTGCTGGGGTTGAGCACTGGCCACAGCTGTGTGGCAGGCTCAGTTGAGTGCCCAGTGGAGTGTGAGGCAGTAGTGGCCTGAGATAAAACACACAGGAGATCACTGGAGGGAGCAGCAGCGCTCACTGCTCCTTTACTGAGGCTCTAATGAAATGGTTCAGGGCATCGATTAATCACAGAAATGCTCAGTGTGTCCTTTGCCTGTGTGTGTGTGTGTGTCCTTTGCCTGTGTGTGTGCATGTGTGTGTGTGTGTGTCCTTTGCCTGTGTGTGTGCATGTGTGTGTGTGTGTGTGTGCGTGTGTGTGTGTGTGTGTGTGTGTGTGTGTGTGTGTGTGTGTGTGTGTCTGTCTGTCTGTCTGTCTGTCTGTCTGTCTGTCTGTCTCTCTCTCTCACACACACTCTCTCTCACTCTCTCTCTCTGTTTTTTGTATGCGTGTGTCTGCATGTTATGTTTCATGTTTTGTGTTTGTGTTTGTGAGTGTCTGTGTGCAACTGGGTGGCTGTATATTTATTGACTCATCTAAGTGTATAGAGCACATGTATGTATGTATGTATGTATGTATGTATGTATGTATGTATGTATGTATGTATGTATGTATGTATGTATGTATGTATTGCATCTGTGTAAGTGTCCATCCAGGTGTGTGCATGCATGCATGCAGGTGCATTTCAGGTATCCATAGTTCAGAGAGATTTTTTATTTTTCCCTGTTGGCAAAAAGCAAACTTTCCCACCCGTCTGAGGCGGCCAGCCCCTGTGCTCTGTGTTCTGTGTGCTGTCTAATGTGATGAAGGTAAATGGTGCTCTGTGAGGAAATTAAACTGCCTCCTGAGACCTGTTCCTGACAGATCTACAGAATAACACAATGGATTGCCACAAAAACAGCTTTTCTCTGCAATGAAATATTATCGCGACGCCTCTCTTGTGACAGAGAGTTAAATTAAAGTCCTGTAATATCTACAGCACCGGGAGAATATTAATCTATAACCACGACTCTGTGTGTGTGTGTGTGTGTGTGTGTGTGTGTGTGTGTGTGTGTGTGTGTGTGTGTGTGTGTGTGTGTGTGTGTGTGTGTGTGTGTGTTTGAGACAGAGAGAGAAAGAGAGAGTGAGTGAGTGAGTGTCTGGAAGCAGGTTAAAGGCATATGACAAGAGACTGAAGTGAGACTTTCTCTCTCTCCGCAGTTCTTGGTTCTCCCCAGAATGTTCCGCTGCATAACGAGTCCCCCTGTGCCGCCTCGTTGACAGATGTGCTTGTCTAGGGGATGAGAGACTGCCTAAACAGCTAAAATCATTTCATTATTGTGTGGCTGAGGGACAACCAAGCCTTTGCCTGCTATCATTTCAATCACACAGGCTGTGTTATTGGGCCTTGCTGTCTACACTTGTTGTAAGTAGAGGGTGATTGTAGTCATTGAGTTTGACACAGAGAGGGGGCGGGGTTTATCACAGTTGTTACAGGGCTAGCATGAGGTATCCAACCTTGTAATTGTGGCTAGGTAGCAGGACCACTAGAAAAGCCATTTTCCAGAGACTGGAAAAATCCAAACATTGTTGTTTTTGACCTCTCAAATATACTGTGTATCATCTACTAACCAAACTGTTGAGCTACATTCTTTGTATGAAATGTGCAATACAAGTAAAGATTATTATTATGATTACTGACCACTGCAGGCAGACAACCAGGACCCCACAGCAATAAGTTGGCTAATCATAAATTGAAGCCACATCAATCACACCAACTCAATAGGAAGGAGTTATCAATCCAAGAGGTCAGACCAATTATGTAATTACAAATACAATGGCATATCTTGTCAGAATACACACTCATTAACTCATTCTGACTGCCAAGATGACTGTGCTCAGTACCAACTGTAGTTAAAGCTGTAGCTTACCAGGTCTTTAAGCACATCCGGCTACTTTTTTATTGTAGTTTACACACAGCACTGCCCTTCTACTTTTCTATGGTGTTAATGTGTGAAATGCCAGTCCTACCTCGCAGCACAAATGGAATGCTGAACAATAGTGCCAGGTACTAAACACTTACAATTTGAACAGCAACAGAGAGGTGCCCCCTTGTGGCAAAATCTGGCAATATGATATCAAACAAGTGTAACACAAGGTAGAAGCATTGATGCAAACAGAGAAAGGGGCTTGAGAAGAAATGGACAGAACAGCCTTGATAAGTGACTCAATCACAAGGAAAAGAGGCACAGGCTTTGAGAACAGCCAACAAATACTGTATGTAAGAGCTTGGCGGAGATTCAAAGAGGAAATTAGACAGCCTTAACAAATACAGCAAGGTAACTGATAACAGTGAGGAGGTGGTGCGGGAGAAGGGGGTTGACCACCACCGGAGCTGGGAAAGCAGCACACATAAGTCCGTAGGCTGAGACTATTTAAACAGCAGATTATTTAGAGACCACGAAAGTAGGAAGCCCGGGGAAAAGCCATTTTTACTAAGCCCTAGAACCCCTGTTTGTAAAAATGCTGTTCTTGCCCCTGTAGATAAGCAATTTGCTATTCTGTACACATGCAAGCGAATGCACTAATTTCAATATTGATGCATTCATTCACTCATTAATAGAGCTCCAGCGATGCGTGTAAGCATGTTAAGTCTTCAGTTTACGTTAGAGACAGAATCCATAACCCACTTTCTGTGGCAGTGATTAGATGGAGAGTCAACATTTGATGGAGCACAGCTCCCTGCACAGCCAATCAAGATGGGGAAGTCTCAAAGGGCTCGTAAGAATGAAAGGCTTCATTACTGATCTGGCCACAGCCTTCCCTATTCATTATCACTCTGTGTAATGTCTCAGGCCTTAAATCTGCATCAAACAGACCTGCCACCACACAACTCTCCAGTCGTACCGTGGCAGGTCTTGTAACCATGGATATTTTGGTGCATTGTAAAGGCTGTGCTAAATTGTGTCTTAATTCTACGTAGTTAAAGTTATGCTCCAAGCTGGGATTTTTTAGTGCACAGCTTTGTCCAAAGTGATAACAGGAACATGATAAAACAGCAGTATGCTAACTAGCCAAAATATTTTTAATTTTCAGGAAACAATAAACAACAGTTTTACAATGTCTGCCTAAAACGCTTAAACAGTGATAAGCTGCACACATCCAAAAGCAATCTTGACAGAAGTAACAAGCCAGATGACAGAGGAAGTCTGTACTCTGTCTGTATATGCTTCAAATTTATTTAATCGACAAAAAAAAAATAGGCGTTTCTATCTCAGGGTCTTTGTCATTCCTGCTTTTTGTTGATCAAACAAACCTTTGGAGCATACACAGTGTACAGACCTCCTTTGTCATCTGCCTACCCATTACAACAGCATGTGGAGATAGATTCAGATTATGCAACATTAAAAAAAATGATCAGGAAAATTATAACTACTCTAGCCCAAACTGACTGGCTGGCACAATTACACGCTCGGGGCCCCTCCGGGCTCGTCCTGACACCAACCTCTCCACGGATCACATTACAAGTTATGGTCTCACTTTCGCTGCAGCCAGAGGAAGTTTTGTGTTTGTTTACTGCGAGTGCTATTGAGTTGAACCCCAGCGGCACTCTGGGAAGGCGAAGCACAAAAAGCGTATTTACATCAAGCACGGGCGACTTGAATGTTATCACAATGGAGGGAATTACACAATGAGAGAGTGGCTAACTCCGGCTAGGTATTGTTGAGATATTTCATAGTCTAATCCCACAGGCTAAAAAAAAAGAAAACGTTCGACTCGGCATAGCTTCACACACATGAAGGGGAGCGATAAGCTCTTTTTTTTTTCTTTTTATGCATTCAGCTCGTGCACGTAGCACACACAAGCCTGCCGCAGGCCCGAGAGAGTCACGTGAGCAACCGGCCCTCCACGAGGCAGCGAAATACAAGTGATTTTAGGCAACATCTCGAAAAGGGGGAACAAACACAAAAGGCAAAAAAAAATGCTTCACATCATCAGGGGGCCTGTGGAAGTAGAATGAAGGGGGACATGGTAGCTGGCAAATTTAATTGGATTTTGGAGCTGGAACTTGACGGTGTCCTGCAGATTGGCAGAAGTTTTTTTAAAAGAAAAAAAAAACTCTTTTCTGCCCGTTGTTCAAACTAATAATAAGGGGCCAGCATGGTAGGTAATTATGCCTCATTCAACTTCATGCAAAGAGTGTTAACCCCTGACTCTCATACTCTCACAGAGAAGACTACAACAGCACTTCTACACTACCAAATTAACTTCCTGTTAATTAAAAAAAGACATTGAATTGTTTTTGTTACTACCATGGGCATAATGAAGATTCACTTAAACAAAACTAGATACCATAAAAGTCTAATGTAACTTGTGACCTGGTAAGCCACATCCTAGAGCTCTTGGAAAAGCAAGATAAGCATTGTACTTCTAGAATCTAATACTGACTGGCCGGTCTATAAAATGCAACAATATGTAGACATTACATTACATTAAGCTTAGCAGATGCATTTATTCAAAGCGACTTACAAAAGAGGACATAAACAAGCAACAGATATGCAGATGAACACAGAGTAAGCAAAGGTATAACAAAGTAAGTGCAGCCATGGTGCAGAGCAGTGTTGGTGAGTGAAGGTTAGATTGTTCCACCGTTGAGGGACAACAATGGAGAGCAGTTTAGAGGTCGCCTTGTGTGAGGAGAGGGCAAGGCCACATGGTTTGTATTTTGAGGATCACAATGCCCTGGAAGGGACATAAGCCTTTATTATAGCCTTTAGATAAGCAGGACATGGCATGGCTAACAATTAGACGATTAACAATTAGACTAACAATCACCAATTTCACTGCATGTCCTATTCTACCCAGTATGTCTATGCATGTGACAATAAACCATCCTTTTATCCGTGTATCCTTGTAGGATGCACTGAATCACTGTAATACTGAAAAGCACGAGGGTAGTGGAGAAAGTAAACTTGAACTGAAACTCTTCCTCCAACACTGCCAATAACATTCCCAATCAACACAACTATCATATGAATAATACTGCTCCTCACTACAAGAACAAACATAGGCAATCATTACTCATACGATAGCCGGTAGAGCAAGAGAGCAATCTACTGAGTCCTTGTCCACGGCGGTGGCTGTGAGATGGCCACTTGTCTCTCCTAGTTAACATCGCTGCTGAAGAGCATGACATGCCGCCTTAAGCACTGCGACGAGGCTGCGAACATCAAACAGAGCCCTGCAAACTTGTGCACATTCAACTCCACAAATACAAGCTTCCTGTTTGTGTTTCATGGCCAACATGCCTCTGACAAGAAGACAACCGAAAACAGGAGAAAGAGATTAGGTTTTTTTTGTGTGTTTCTTTATCTTTCAGGATTGGCTAATATTTATCCAATATGCAGAACTGTTATGAGCTGGATTCACCCATAAATATGGTTCACTGCAGGGGCGTACCCAGAAAAAAATCAAGTGTGGGCCTAGCCCAAAACACATGGGTTATTTTTATTACTAAAATATTCAATTGAACTTACAGAGCCTTCTGATAGGTTGGGCCTACCCCAGCCCACCCGTAGATACTCCTACGGTTTAGTGTGATGAATTGCAGCTCTGTCAGTATTTTGTCACTGATAAGTGGTGCAGGGTAGTCATAGTTCATTCTTCTCACACTGATCCCCAGCCACCTGTCCTCACCTGACCACAACCCACAAACAGAGGTGCCATCAGGATGGGAAGTTCCCTTTTTATGGATTTTATGACCCATCAACCCCTCTCTATCTTAAACATATGCTCTCATACGCACACACACACACACACATATGCACACACACACACACACACACATTTTCACTCTGTCTGTCTCTATCTCTCTCTCTTTCACACATGCACATACACACACACCTGCACACTGTCTCTCTCTCTCACTGTCTCTCTGGGCATCTGCATGCAGATGCTCTCTCGCATACACACACACATACACACATACACACACACAGCAACAAATGTAATCATGCTCCATTGCCTGAAATAAACAATTAAAAATATAATTCTGTTCCATCTCCCCATTAAAGGGTAACTGGGTGCAGATTGTACTAGCCCATAGCTACAGTATCACAATACATTTGACCCCATAACCCCTGTATTATGTCACATGTCATATCGCAAGATTCATTCCATCACACAACCCGAAAAAACCATCCACACATCCAGGGTTCATATTTAATCATTGTATCATAGTTTTTATTTCCACTCACATTCCTGTTTGTACATGACATGGTCGGACATGTCCCTTTTATTACTTCTTCCTCTAAATAACACAAACCCTTCAGAGAGATGCCAAAAAATAGGGGGGAAATTTGTTTAGTTCACACTGCAGGGAATTAAATCCCAGGTTGTTTCAGGTCTTACATGACTAATGTCATGACATATTTAGATGAACTAAATGGGACTAACAGCAAGAGTGGGGGGGGGGGGGGGGGGTTAAAATCATCAGAATAATTTATTTTTATTTCATCAAACAACTGGAGCTGTCACAGTTCCCAATTTCCATCTATTATTTGGTGACACTGCGTAGCCATGCTGTGTTTTTCCATTTTATACCATTCAGTGTGTAATTAAATATCAGACATGTTTTAATAATGCTAATGAATCATTTATTCTAGCAAAGGGCCTTACTGATTAAATCACGTGCTGCAGTTAACAGGCATCTGTATCCACTGGGTAGGCCTGTGTTAAACCACCCTCATTACAGAACCCAGATGGGTCTCTCCACTACAAAGCCCACAGTGGACTGCAGCGTTCTGTTGACATGGCAAATGGTTTCAAGTGAAGTCCAGCTCAACAAATTATATATTTTCTTTAAAAAAAAAAGGATGGGGGGGAGAGTTAGAGGGCTATAACCCCCTCCCCCCCCCCTTTCACAAACATACAGATGCAGCAACTCTAGTAGTCAAACTTGACAGGATCTAAAGCACATAAAATATTGCCTTCTCCACAGGATTCTCCCGCTTAGCTACAAGTTGACAGTGACCGGGGCATCTCTTTCTGTGGGTAATAAATGTTTGGCCGTTTTGCCGTATTTTTTCAGTGGGAGTAAGCCAGGGGGATTACCCCCACAGACACCCCTACAGTAAGCACTAAAATAGCTGTGCAAACGGGAAAACCAGAGCTCAGAGACAGAAGAGACATGAGGCTGTGTGTGGTATGTGGAATAGATTGAAACCTGCATTGCACTGCACCAGGTTTGTTAGAGATTTACACAATTAATTATATAACAAAAGTCCATATGAAATATTGTTTCATACATTTTCAATTAATGTATTGAAATATTGTTTCAAGTATCTCCCTGTATATTTGTAGTGATACTGTGGCTATACTGTAGTACCATGTTAAGCTTATCCCTGTGTCAATAGGTTTAAAAGCATGCAGGGTGACTTACTCACAACATCATTGACAAATTCAGTGAGAATTGACATTTCCAGTTCTGTGGCACACACACACACACACACACACACACACACACACACACACACACACACACACACACACACACACACACACACAGGGAGAGAGATCTTGCCTTCACACTGTCAGGAGTTTGTGAAAAACCAGTGCAAGCCCTGTTAACACCAGGCATTAGCAGACAACTTGGCTGATCCAATCACAAGTCACTCTCTAAGTGCAGGTCTACCCCTTGGGGCCAAAGTGTTATGGAGTGTGACATCAGCTACATCACAGAACTGTCTGCACAGCTGACATCCTCTATGCAAGTAGAAGTATTTACACATTTTCACCAATGAAGTTACACTCAGTGCAAATCAGGATAGTGTAAAGGAAAGCAAACATGTTGGGCTCTGTGCAAACTGAATGCGAAACCCCTAAAGCTGGGAGGAGGCGAGCACACCCCTCAATGTGGAGAGGACTCCTTTTATCCCAGCACCCATTAGGCAGTTAATTAGCCAATCAACATTGTGCACCCGTCACAGCTGCAGCAGAGAGCACTCTGCACATCAGACACACAGACCAGACAGACAAGCACACAGGGACACACACACAGACAATTGGGCTGGCCAGAAGACCTGGCAAGCCAAGGTCATAACATTGTGCACACAGAGGTGAAAGTGAAAGCCAATTACAAACGGTCACCCAAGATGAACACATAGAAGACGCATCCTAGTGACAGGTGGTGTGTGACGTGCTAACAGCAGTCCAAGTATGAAAGGTTATACCAAGACGCCAGCCATTTCCAGGTGTGAACAAGACCTCAGTCTCTCCCACTCCCACTGCAGTTCACTCTCTCATATACAGATTTACTTCCCATGATGTCTAACCTGTGCCAGAGAGATGGGATTGCATATTACCAAAGGCCATTTGCTCAAATGCATCACACGTACAACAGTGAAGCAATATTTCACACTTGTGAACTTCAGTTTTACAGCTTCGATTGATGTCGGCGTTGTATGTGCATTCCACATCAAGGAGATACAAATGGCAAATAAAGCACTGCTTATCCATGCACAGTTTATTAAGGGTTTTACTCCAAATTACATTCTCACACAAGTGAGTTTGACTTGTAAAAACAGAAAAACAAGAGAGAGTGAGACAGACAGAGACCGAATTCAAAGTCACTCATTTCCTATATAGTGGACTGTGTAGATAACAAAAGAACTCACACCCTATATAGTGCACTGTAGTGAACGAGTAACCATTTCTCACACAGCCAGAGAGAATGAGGCTGTACCCCGAGTCACATCGCTGGGGAGAACAAGAGAGCCCTGACCTTGAAGTCGGGGACAGAGCAGCCCTCGGTAAAGTCAAACTGATTTAAGACCTCCCTGATGGGAAATCCAATCTACTCTGTCATAACACTCAATGAAGAGCCAAACCAGTAACGACACACAGCGCGCCAAGGAAACAAAAGAAAAGAAAAGAAACCTCCACCCACAATCACAAAAGACCAAACCATGCCCATGTGCTATTAAGCCCACTCCACATTAGGCATATTAAAGAGTACCTGCAAGGGGTAGCAAACAGTCTTTTGACTGGGCAGACGTTGGTCTTTGTTTCTTGCACTGGCTCTAATTGAGAGTCTTAATTAACTGAGAGTGACATTTTGTATTCCGATGAAGTTCAACAATTGCACTTAATTTAAAAGTACCAAAGCCTTGTGGCTGATGTGTCATCATAAAAACCAATTTCTGCATTATGCAACCACTTCCTGTGAGGATAAGGAAGCACGTATAGATAAGAGTGTGTTTAAATGACAGCGCTCAAAGTGCTTTGCAATTGATTTTTAAACTAATTGAAATTACTTAAGGAGTACCGTATATCTCTGTGGGCTTCATCATATAGAATCGTACCTCAGAGACATCCTGTTTGCCCTTCTCTATATTCAAGAAGCAGAAAACATGAGCAGAACAAATGCAGACAGGTACAGCGAAATGTCCGTTATGCTTTGCATCTAGAAACACTACTTAAAAGAACAGAATGCCAATAGACAGCAACACCTTCAGCAGAAGGCAGCAAACCTGGCTATGAATATAAATCATCTACGTTTCTTGTAGGTGTCAAAAAGTCATGAATCCTCCAAAATGTGTTGATTAATGAGTCATTAATATCAGCAGCGGAAAAAAAGGCACAACCCTTGACTTGACAGGACATTATTTAAAATACGTCTTGAACAGAAATAAACATATATCACCTCACCAGTTGTTCAGGTGAGATGGATGACATGAAGAACTGTGCTAAAGGCCACTAAGTGACAGTGACAGGGACTGTGGCCATACAGGCTAAACACGAGCATATAGAATCATATGCATGACTATATGTGCACAGCAAAATTCTTAGGGTTAATTTCTCAGTGTTCAGCAAAAGTGTTAATTTATAAGTGTAAAATTAAGAGTTGAAATAACACTGTTAAACACTACAAAGATTGGGACAAAATAAACACTGGCATAGTGTTAAAACTGACTCTCTCTCAGAGTTGATTTAACACTGTAAATTTTGATGTGTGGGGTTTTCCAAATCCAGAGGTCTAAAAACTGAGCTTGCTAGAAAGATTGAGGGGCGTACATACCCTTCAAAAAAGGACCTGGGGAGGACTTGAGGACTAAAGGATGAGGTGGATAACAATAGCTCCAGGTTGTCTGAATGACAGCCGTGGTGCAAAATGATTTTAATCTCAAACCTATTGTTCATAAGAACTTTTTTCTTCTTTTCTAAATGACATACAACACTCCTCTGAAATTGAACATGCACGCTACAGATATTCTCTTCCCACATTGTACTATGGCCTAATTGCTTTTGGCTTTGGGTAATTATGATCAGCTTGTGAACCTATTGTTCTTCAGAAGGCATCAACATCAGTCACTGGTTTATTTTCAACATATCTGTCACGTTGAAATGTGTCGCTTTGACATCAGCTTTCTTCCCGCCTTCCATCCAGGTTTAGTATAGCTCAGTTTGTGACTGTCCCTTTGTATCTTGAATACCTTTTTCTCCCACCCTTCTTTTTGTGTCTGCTTTCCACAACCTGCTTATAGTTTATTCCCCCCTTGTCTCTCTGCCTTCCACACTGCATTCGTTCTGTTCATTTTTAGTTATTTTCACTGTGAATTCACCACCTGTGCCTTTCTCGGTAACTCCTTACCTGAATGCCATGCCAGAGGCCATTAGATATAACGTAAAATTATTTCCCCCGTAAATCCCAAAGACTGTACACTGTAGCATGCCTGGGGTGAATTACTGCAAACTTCTGTGTGAGGCTTATGTGTATGCGTAAGCCTCCCGGCATTCATTTGATGCTGTGTCATGTTGTTACAGCTGTAAGAAGCTGCAGAGGAGGAAACCCTGCTGGCTCCAGAAAGTAACAAAAAAACCATATATTTGATTCAACCATTTTTTGAACCAGCTAATCTTAATGAACACACAAATCCTCACAGATGAATCAGATAAATAGTGAAATCACCTGTGTTAAGTGCACAGGCAGAGTGAATACAAGACAGAATTTTTTAATTCTCCCTCTATTTTGTGAGTGGATGAGTCCTCCTAAATGTGTTTGTGTTAAAACCAATATTCGACATTGTCATGGGGTCACACTGTGTATGGATCACAGGAGCTGCACTCTCTCCTGGCAACTTCGGTACAATATATCCCCTGGGTAATTAGGTCTGAATTGGTTGAATCTGATTGGGTCATTCAGTTTTTCTGTTTGTGTTGAACAGCTCAGGGATTTAACGCTGATCCTTCAGGACGGCGAGTACCTGTTCTTGTTCTCTCAACTCCATCACCCTCTTTTTTTCTTTCTTTTTTTTCTATCTCTCTCCTTATCATGTCCTACATCTTTTGCCTTTCACAAAGCTAAACTTAGATTGGTGCAGTCTTTTAATTCTGTCTATGTCAGTAAAGACAGTAAACACATGCTCTATTGATATTTACGTGCAAATGCCAACCAGCCTTCATCTTAAAATAAAAATAGACAGACATAGGGACTCTGCATTTTAACACACACGGACTTTTAATGTGTTAAAAGCTAATCATCCCCATATTAGATGGATGGAACAGATGCTAGTGAGCTAGTCAGTTAAGGCTCCCAGTCTCACAAGCTGGCTAAATTCACTAATTCCCTGTATCACACTTCAACACATTCAGCTTCCTGTCCAGCTTTCTGACATAATTAAACAACAGCCGGGCATCAATTGTTTATTTCTCACTGCTTAGCTTTCACCAGGATTGTAGCCCAGAAGCTGCAATGAATAATCAATCTCCATGCCAGTCTGAGTGGCCCCAATCAGAAACTACTGTGGGTATTAAAACAAAAGGCCGGGGTCTGGACATACTTCAGTTGCTTTCAGCCATAACAAAAAGTAGCAAGGCATTTATTTTAATAAACACTATTATGCGGTGTAAAGCACTACATTCTTTTATATGCATTGAGGCTGATAAGTTTACATCTCTTATACACCTACCAAATGAAATCAAATGTACCCCAAAGGCCACCGTACAGCGTTGCACATCTTATGTAAGGGACGATGTTGTTCTGAACAAAAAACAGTGCACACCATTTTCAGATTGAATGTGCAGACTGGAAATGCACAAATGAACAGATTGTCCATGCTGAGAAAACATTCTGTCGTAACAACAAAATCATTCACTCCATCCAGCAATGATGCCAATAATCATATATGAAAGGTGGTAATCTAAGAATATCTAGGGCAAGTTATTTAAGGTGATTATTTCTTAATGTGGCAACATGCTATTTTACAGTTCCTTTTTTTGTGTATCTACATGTAACAACATGCAATGGTACGTACTTTTACTGTACTGTACATACCCAACACTAACCCTAACTGTAAGTACATGCACACTTTGTTACACTATACCTAAGTTGTGTAACAAGGACAGTAAAATAAAGTGTAACCTTTAATGTTAATACTATACACCTCTGAAAACAAAGACATCAAGATCATCTTGACGACCCCAGTGGTGAGTAAAATAATGATCATGCTCTCTAATGTGTACAAAATATGCCCCATGAATGTCTCCCAAATACATGGTCATTATCCTTAATCACTGTAACAGAAAGAATGGTTAAAAAATGTAAATGTCTTCATCCATCTGTCCTGGTGTGCTTTTGGGAAAAGGGACTTAATCCTGATGTGATGGGGGGAGTGCTGGCAAGATCTGTGCTAGCTGCCTTTTATTATCAATTTTCCTCTGTGGCACAGAGGAGCATTTCTCCTCTGGGGTGGGACAATGATCTTCACACACACAATATGAGACATGAATAAATGAGACAAAGGCTTCTCACGCCGGCCCATAGATCCCAGTCCTGCGTGCCCTCCATCTGTTATTGTACCCAGTCAGCCTGATAAAGATCAGAGTGATTTCCTATCTTTCAATAGACCCAATAAGGTCTCAGTCTTATTCAGTCAGACACTTAAGGGCCAACAGAAGATATGCAGTGCCGTGGGGGCATGGGGATGGAGCAATCGTTTCTCACGTAGGCTGCTCTATGGTGAACAAGCACACATTTTACAATCATCGGTGCTCAAAATGATCAGATTAATATGGCGGAATGGCTTAGCTGTTTGTGAAAATATTCTCTAAGCTTGACCTAATTGATAGACATCCTCCAGTCCTCCTAGGTCCAGCACGAAAATGCATACAATGAAAGAGAAATCAGGGTTTGCACACTGATACAGCTCCCAAAAGTTTATTCAACTATCGACATGGCAGTAGTTTGAGTCTTAATCAGGCAAATTCCTTAATGTTTCATGATTTTTTGTTTAACGTTGTGCAGACATTCATTTCTCCCTCAGGATCTTGTATTCGTCTGGACTTCAGAAAAGCCTCATCTTCTCACACTTCCATATTAGAATGACCGCATGCTGAGAAGGTCACTGAGAGCTGAGAAAGAGCAGCCCCTTATGTGGGCAACCAAGCACCCTGCAAGAACATCCAGTTTTAAAGCTAAACATGAATAAGATAAGGTCATACTCTTGAGTTAATTAGCAGAACTTTGACAAATTTAATTTAATCAGAAGAGCTCTACAGATTCAGAGTCAGATTCGGGTCACATCTGTTCTTAACTCAGATGTGTTTTTTTTTTTTTACTGGTGCCCATCTCTAAGCAGATGTTAAAGGACCTGCACACTCAATCAAGCACAAGACTGAAGCCAGATGCTGCATCTGGCTGAGCTGAAGTAGCCTATAGATCAGTGGAGTATCTTCAGAGACCAAACATCTCATGTATCAAAAAAAAATGTATCAAAGACATGATGCAGGCTATCAGAATGTTTTTTATATGGGAAGAAAAAAAAATGGCATCCCATGTGGGCATAATCGCAATTTCACGGTTGTCACATGGATGTAATCTACCTAAGCTGCAAGATGACTTCACAGAAAACGCCGTAAAAGCAACACGATGCACGAATCCGCACAGGCTAGTTAATTTGAGAACACAGCTTGAGTTGAGAGCAAGATAACAGCTTTCTTCCCTCTGCTTTCCCAACCTCGGCGTGTAATTTGCGGGATAAAATAATTGAGAGGCCTAACAGACTGGCAAATAGACACTCGGTCGTCACTCTTCCATGACAGCAGAATTAGGGCTCTGGAGTAGCCTCTGGGCCAGGCATAAGCACACTGATAGGCCATAAAAACTGCCGCCCTCAGTGAAACTCCACAGAAATAAATCACTTAATTAATGTCCTCGCCCACGGCGCAGGGAGACAGTCTCCGACATGGAAGAGGAAGGAAAATCAAAGGAAAAGAGGAGGAAAGACACTGTCATGAGTTTGCTTTAACAGACTTAAGCTTGCAGGGGCCTCTTTGAGTACACTACTGCACCTAGAGGGCACACCACTGCCCTTCTGCAAATGAGAGTGTTTAATCAGATACACAAAGAATGAAGTGTTCGTTTTCAAGAACTCTAGGCATTATACCAGCCTATACAGAGCTGATACAGTGTCAATGTAAATTTTACATCATGTTTAAAGAGTCACCTTTTTCTCGTACTTTGATGTCAGTCTGAGGTACTCTCATGGTTGCCAAGTTCAGTCTATGAATTATAACAATTACAAAAAAAACAATGCTTAACTTTGTTTCACTCTGCTGCTGGTTTTATCTGTTTTTTTTTTTTAATAATTTCATATTTTACAATGATTTTGTATTTCAGCATTTTCCTTCGAATATAATTTATTTTACACGTCTATTTTATTTTAGCTTTAGATTATCATCTCCATTTTTTTACCTGGTATTTCTTCGTGTTGTTGTGTTTTTACTGTACCTTGTTGTGCTTTTAACTCCTTATTCTTTTCTTGTTCATCATTTATTCATCTTCTTTGGCTGGAAAGCACATTACTGAGCTAACAAAATCCAATAAAGCTGAAGAAGCTTAAATACTGAGATCTTCATTATGTGGATTTCTGTGTTTTTTCCCTTCAAGAAAAAGTGAGTGAGTGAAACCTGAGGATCTGAGGCAATCACACCATATTTTTAGAGGAGAGGTGACGAGCGTTTCTATTCCTGACTGTTAAAAGTCGTAAAGGAAAAAAAACTCTCACTATCTCTCTGACTGTTAAATGTTGCCTCAGAACACCATAACATGGTTGAGTGCTCTTGTGTTTTCTACCCTATGCCTTACATTTACCAAGTATTGTCTGAGACAGCTGCAAGGAACAGCTAAAGGCTCGGTATGTTATTCAAGGCTAGTGAATATGGTGAACAGCTGACTTTTGATCAGTCCCAGGACTGGTGTGTGTGTGTGTGTGTGTGTGTGTGTGTGTGTGTGTGTGTGTGTGTGTGTGTGTGTGTGTGTGTGTGTGTGTGCGCGCGCACACACCTCTGTGTGTGTGTGTGTGGAGGGGAGCATATATAAGACCATTCCATTAGGAAAATTGACAATTTCACACTTACACAGAGGCATGCTCCCATCAAAGACAATCAAAGGAAGTATCTGCTGACATATCATCTATCCATTTGATCCTCATCACATGCAATCTCAAACTAGTGGATCCATCAGACTACTGAATTGTGAACATCACACAAACTGCAGTCTTCTGAATTAAATGGCCTGATGTCCATCACCTCTGTGTTCTTAATTCTGAAGAGTTAAATGGCTTAAACAGACTTTTCTATGGAACATGATCCAATGTTACCAACAACTAGCTCTCAGATTTGACAAGCTATTTAGCAAACATTGCCTGTACCCTTGTGATTTTTTTCTACACTTGCACTTTTTTCCTGGTCAAAATGTGCTATTCTTAGTATTTAAGACCTCAATCACTCTGACTACTTGGCAGTCTTGTGACTTGTGAACCTGTGAAAGAAAGATTTCACCTACACTGACAGACACGGAAAAATACGGTGTTAAAAAAAGAAACCTTACTAACACATCTCCAGTTTGGAACCAGAGCTAGAGCCAGGTAGAAAACGGCTGGAACGAGCTGGTGGAAAGGCAGGAAGAGAATGTGTTGTTGGGGAATGAAGTAGGGCTGCTATCAGAGATTAGCTCAAGAAGAGGCTCTCAGCTTCATACCAACACACACACACACACACACACACACACACACACACACACACACACACACCTCCCTCCCCTTTCTCGCTGTATCAGGTCTTAGCAGCTGCAAAGCTCTACACCACCCACTCTGTGAAGAAAAATAGTCGCTTTTTAATTCTGTCTAACTGCATCCATGAGTTTCCTTACTATAGTAGGGGGAATTATCAATAAAAAAGGGCCAAATCGTTACACGGTGGATAGAAGCACCAACGTTGGTATAGATATTCTTTAGGATGTATCTCATCATTTCAGAAAGGGGTGCCCAAAATTTTCAGTCAATTAAGGTCATTTTAAAAGGGAAAATCCAAGATGGCTGCCAAAAACAACCCAAACATAACAAAATGTTATATAGCTTGGACATTTTGGCTCCTTCTGCCATTTAGTTTTTTTGCATGTGATGTATATAGACTGCCATCAATAAATATGTGCAATTTCATACATAAAATAATGTTTCATAACTTTTATACAGCTTTAAAGAGGAAAGAAACGCTAAAAAAAAGCAGTCTGAATGAGATGACTTTTCAAATGGATCTTCATTTGAAATGGGAATTATTTTTAAAATACATACATATATAGCTTTGTTATTATAATGTTATTATAATGTTTATATGAGCAGAGATAAAGCCTTAAATTGGGACACAACTCATTGTCATAATATTATGTAAATGTTAGCATTAGCATTAGTCAATATAGACTAAGTATGCTACCCTGAAAATTATGATGCCAAGATAACTTTTACTTAGTGCAACAACCCACTTAAGTTACTAACTCATTAACACCCCCCCCCCCCCCAACAACACACACACACACACACACATATAAATGTACAAATTCATAGCCCTACTGATAATATGTATTGGGAAACTCTCAATTGTTTATTTATCACAAGTAATACAAGCTGATTAATAGTATTGGATATATTGGGACACGTGTGTAATGATAGCCAGCAAGTACAATAGCGGTGTTATGAGTAAACCCCTCTTGATGCTATAAGGGACGGGATTTACTGTCCATGCTAGTGTAACCGATGTCATCTGCGCTAGTCCAGGCCTGCAAACGCCCGGGCTCGAACCCACGACCTCACAACCACACAGTAACCATGGATTGGGAGGTGAAAGCTCTAGCCAGTCGCCTGAAAAGCCTAGGCTCCCAGTCAACCGACTAGGGGCATTCTTGAAGTGTCAAGAGGGAAGCTTTTACTAACGTCCTACACGCTACACTCTGTACTACCTGATAGAGACGATGGGAGTCTCTCTCTCTCTCTCTCTCTCTCTCTCTGAATTATAGTGTCATGTAGCAGAGGTGTATGTATGTATGTAACAGTACGCATAATCTTGCTTCTCTTTGCTCTTTTCTTTTTTTAAAGAAATCCTGATGCAGCTGATACAGATTTCGAACCCCTCCCTCCATTCCCTTCATAGTCCACAACTACTACAAGTTTTTACTTAAAAATAATTACCCCCCACCCCCCAAAAAAGAAGAAAAAATAATTTCACAGTCAGTAATTTAAAGGTTATAAAATGATACGTTGTCTTTTTTGAAAATGTACAAAACAAAAACCCAAGTGATGGGAAAATAGTGTTGTACTGAACACTTATTGTAATTTAAGCAATGTTACTTTAAAAGTTATAAAAGTTACACTGTACATTACAGGTTATGCCAGGGTACAAAATGTGTTGTGACAGGCTGTGTCTGTTTTACTCAGTCTCTCTACTCGATTGAACAGAGAAAAATGACCACAGCAACACCTTCACTGGTGTGAGTCGAGCACAGGCATGTAGTAACAGATTGTAAGTGAGAAAAACAACAGGAAATCACAGCCACCATCCACTACCCTTTTGCACTCGCAGCAAACCTGCCTGACACATTGGCACTTGGCAGTACACATTAATGTAACTTTGACACTTAGGACAGCCAGACTCTACCTAACCACAAGTTTTGGAGACAGTAGGAAGTACAAACTCTAGGGCAGAGTTATTTTAAGAAGTAAATTATTAGGTCATTAAAACATTCTGTGCTATAATCACCCATATGATGGTCATGTAATCGTACATGTATTTAACTGGTTCAACTGCCCCAAAATTATCAGCAAAGAAGGACTCATATAAGTTGAATTGTCACAAATGGCTGACTATGCTTAAAACCCTGGACACCTGCAGTGTTAACACTAGGGTATTCAAATCTCTTCTTTTTCCACATACCAAAACCAGTCATCTTTGCACAATGGGTGACTACATCTCAGCACCTTAGCACGGTAGAAAAGCAGAGCGAAACCTCACTGTCTGAGGCTGGACTGGACTGGCTCAGGAGGCCACCAGAGTGAACAGAGGAGATCACATCCTGGGAGGCACAAGGGTCTAACTACATAGCAGAGAGATCTGCTGGAGGAAGAGAGGAAGAGGAGGATGATGCTGCTGGGCTGGTTTTAGCACAGATGCCTCAGTACCCTGGCTGCAGCAGCCACACTAACTGCAGTGACCTGCCCTGCCATCCCAGCACAGTCATGGGGGGAGTCAGTTCAATGCACCTGCGGCCTATGGATCTCGACTGAACAGGGAACAGGAACAGAGCAGGTACAAAAAACACTTGTATATATGAAAAAAACAGATTAAATAACGAACAATTCCACAAATGTAATTTCATATATTGCAGTAACTTCATTCATTAGTGCATGTATGAGGTAATATGCAATATGCAATGTAATTATGCTAAAATGTCCTTTGTATGTCTTATGTCAAAACTCTCTCTCACACACACACACACACACATACACACAAAACTAAGCCATGCAAAAGTATTTACAGTTAAGCTCACAAAGTCCAATGACAAGGTGCACGTGACTAAAATAATAAGTGGTAGTACTAAGAGAAGTGTGGAAAGTATTGTGGGGAAAAACTATAAGTCCTTCTGATGTAATATACTCAATAAAATTCCACACACTCTTTTGAACAGATTAAGCCCAAAAAAGAACAGTCTGATCAAAATCACAAAAACACAGATGCCTTCTCTCTGACTCTGAAAAATGGCCCCATGTAGCCTTTATGCATCGACTGCAGCGCCCTGTTCACATGGGGAATGGAGCCACCTCCATCTTCCAATTGAAAGGGAATCAACTCCGGGAGATGATGGCTCCTTTCTTTAAGGGTATTCCAATAGGGGCGGCTCAATCCCCTGTGCAGAAGAGATCGAAAAAGCGACTGTGACAGAGAAATAGAGAGACAGCGAGAGAGAAACAGTGTGTGTGTGTGTGGGAGAGAGAGGGAGGGAAAGAGAGAGAGGGAGAGAGAAAGAGAGAGAGATAGAAACAATGTTTGTGTGTGTATGACTATGTGTGTTTGAGAGAGAGAAAGTGAGGGAGAGCAAGAGAGAGAGTAAGAGAAAGAAAGTGTGTTTGTGTGTGTGTGTGTGTATGGGGGAGAGAAAAAGAGGGAGAAAGAGGGTATACTGATGAGGTGACCTGCTGTGGAAAATCCTCCCATTCACTATGTATTGGTTTCCCCACTCCCCCCCACCTCCCAACCCAACACCGACTATAATCAGCTGGGGGAATTGCTTCAGAGTCGGCCTTTATGACAATAGACACACAAGGTATGTAAGCCCCAGACAACAAAGGCTGTCCAATATCTTGTAAGAGAAATAAATATATAAAAGCTGGCACACGAAAGAAAATAATTTGAGGCAGACACCAGGGAGTGAGGCTCTCGCACTTTAGCTACTGGGTCCTGTCGCTGGGTTGAAAATTGCACCGTTTAGAGCGAAGCCATAATCCCATCATCAACATGTTCACCGTTATAATTGTGAGCGGATCAATAACACCACAATGAGATTCTGCAAAGGCCGTTGTTGACTGAAAATGTGCTTTAGTGTCTTCGGAGTTCTAAGGCAGGTCATGCGTAAAAGCAAACATTATACTTGGAAATACATCTCAGGCCTTAACTCCGCTCAGAAAGAGAGTCAGAATTCTTTGTTATTGCTGGGTTCGCTAACCCTAGAGAAACTCAGTGCTCAATGCTACACAGTCACTAAAGCAAGAGTAAAACTATATAGCACAAGAGGCTCAAAAGTAAAACAAACAGAAAGTAAAATAAATACAATAAAGGAACATGCAATGATGAAATAGATAAATCAGATATATGCATCCGATATGTGCATAGTTTACATATCTACAGCAGGTGTGCTACATTACAGATCTTGTTAGCCAGTATATGAACTGCTTACCTGTGTACAAGTATATTGGTATCTGACAAAATAACATGCACAAATGTGTACAAAAGCAAAACTCACTAATGTAAAGCCTTAAACTTGAAAAAATGACAACAGCATTTCAGTTTGTATAATGACTTTGTGTTGATGACCTAACACTCTGCCTCCTTTCTTGTTTTTTTCTGTTTGTTAAAATGAGAAAATCTTTCAATTTCCAACATTTCATCATCTAAATCGAAGCAAAAACAAGCACAAAAACTAATCAGGCTTAATGGGACCAAAGTACAACAAATACAACAGATATGACAGCATTTCCAGGCTGTCAAGGCTGCTTTCTCTGTCCTCTCTTACCCAAGCCTAAATTTGGGCTTTTAGGAGGGGATTCTGGCCAGCCTGGGGCAGCCACCCAAAATTGCAGGGACAGACTGGGTCACCGTGGCAAAATGGCAAAGTTCACGCAGCCAAATAACGGGCAGTTAGTACCATTTGGCTGTCTCCCCATGCATCCAGGCAACACAAACAGCCAAGGAGACATTTTTGCATTGCCAGCTATAAAAAAAACATGCAATGCCTGGTTTGTAGTCATTTATATGCAACGTGGTATTTAAAAACATGATAATATATTTCTGTGACATTAAAGCAAGATGATTTGCATGGCTGCATGGCTGTTGTGCTGTTAGTGATGTGACCGTGAGCACAGGCACACACACAGAGGCCAGGCCTTCAGCTCGAATAATATTCCCCTCTGCCTGCTGGAGCATGACTCCTCTGGCCTTAGAAGGTGTATCACTGTCTACCCACTGAAGCACCGCTTCTCATAACCACACAACACACACACAGACCACCATATACACGTGTATGCCCAGTACACACGTGCACACACACACACATACACACAAACACACACATATACACACACACACACTCATATACACGTGCGTGTCCAGTGCAGGCATGCAGGCAGGCACACACACACATACACTCATACACACGTGTGCCCAATGCACGTACACACACACACAGACACAGACACGCACACACTCATATACACGTGTGTGTAGTGCACGTAGACACATACACACACTACTACACATTCATACACACATGCACGTGCCCACACACACACACACACACACACACACACACACACACACACACACACACACACACACACACACACACACACACACGACCTCTTGTGTCTGTACAGCCATGACATCCCTGTGATACTATACCACAAGTGTTTTACAGCCTCCTGTGCTCTTCTCTTTGCTTCCTTCACCTTCACTCTCTCTCCCTTTCTTTCCCCCTCTCTGTCTCTCCCCATCTCTATCTCCCTCTCTCTCTCTTTCTCTCTCTCTCTCTCTCCGTCTCTCTCTCTCTCTCGTTCATCATGGTTCAGTTGAAGTGTGCCGGGGCGAATGAGGAAACAGCACTTGGAGCGCAGACAGCTCTCTGGAGCATGACAGTGGGTGTGCACTGCAGCATGGGGAGTAAAAAAAAAAAAAAGCACTCTCGACACCGCGCTCTCCTTGCGCCTCCGACACTCCAGGGTCCCATCTGCTGTGATGAGTCAAAAAGAGGGAAAGGAAATGACATGTATCACAACCTCCACAATGCAGTTCTACTTCCTGTGACTACTACTTCCACTTCCAACTGACAGGATCCTGTGATACCTGCTAAAGTGTTACAAGATGGAACCAAGAAATGCTTTACCTTATAGAGACCTCATGTACGTACCCATACCACTGCTTTAATGAAATCTCAGTTGCTTAGACTTAATTGTCGCATTTTACGGGAGTCCATTATTCCACCAAATCAATATCACCTGCACTATGCACTATGAGGCACTTTCACACTGGATGACCTTTTTCAGGGGTGATGCTAGGGATTTTGGGGCCCCGTGAAAGAATGCCTACCTCCCATGAATAATAACAATAATGGTGACCTCAAAGGGCCCTCCTGTCAATGCTTGGCCCTCAGAATCATCCCAACTACCCCCCATCCCCACCCCCCAGGCAGCATTCATGACCCTATTACACTCACATTAAACTCACATTTGTAGCCTACATTACTGTAATTCCCCTGTGATTTAGCCATTGGTTATGAGAGAATGTAAACTTGTGTTTTGTCCAGTTACAGCTGACCTTCACAAAAGTTAGATGCACCCAGCACTTGGCGCTACTGTAAGTCTGAAAATATCAAAACAGTGTGTCCACTACATGCGTAGATCGAACTGATCTTATTAGACTTGCAGATTGACTGAAACAAGTGAAGGTAGTTTATTGGGCAAAAAACACATAAGCAAATTGACCTTCTTCCAGCCTGCATCCAAATTAACTGCATTAACAGCTTGATAATTGACTGCTGAAGTCCCTTGGCAGGCTCTTCATAATAGCACAGGCGATTATAAATGCTACCAATTAGAGCCTATGAAGCCTCGTTAATGTCTTCCATTCCCATAACACTGACAAATATTTCAGATAACCACATGAGCTGAGACCAATAGGCTAGCAGGCTCCATACTGTGCCTAACAGTAATGTGAAAGTCATCTTGGTCAGGGCGATGCATACTGCGTAGTGTGGCATATTTGTGTATTGTAAGTATTGTGTGTAAGCATTTCCCCTGCCCTTGAAATACACCACACAAGAAGTTAAAAGTATACTTATAAGTATACAGTACTTATTTGTCACATGTAGGTCACACTTTGTGTTATCGTCCCTGTTACATCAATTAGGTACAGTGTAACAAAGTGTGTAACTACATGTAACATTATGTACTTATAGAGTATATCATAGCCTTAGGGTTAGCTTTAGGTATGTACAGTGTAAGTATATACAGTGATACTACATGTAGATACACAGAAAAACAGTAAAATAAAGTGTTACCTATATACAGAATTTTAATATACAACTCTCATTAAAATGTAGACTGGTTACCTCCATGGGCATAGATATACGCAAATCCCTTGTTAAGGTCAGTGTTTGGCCTTACTCTCTGAGGCATATTCTCTCTGAGCCATGAATATGAAAGAAGCAGCTTCTGTAGAATGTATATGCTAACATGTTGTGCTGCAGTGACCATCTGTTCACAGTGATCTGCCGACATGTAATTTACATGTCATTTTACGACTTGCTCTGAAGAAACTTTTAATGTATCACGGAAACATCAAACTACAACAAAAAAAACAACAACCAAAGAGTGACTATATTTAGTTAAACTTGCTGCCTTACCGTCATCTATCCGTATACACGCAATCTGTTATGTAATGTCAACCTTTAATCAGTCGGGTATTCAAAGTTTTTACTTGGTGTTAAAACAGTGCGAGTTTAATTACACTGAATGAAACACTATTCATAATCAGCAGTACAAAGGGGGGTGTTTCATGAGCATCAATGTAATGTGTCTATTCAAGACTTTACTGTTAGAGCAACTCCTGCTTTTAAAATATAATCAGGCAAACACGCTTCTGCATGTAAGGTCATTATCTTGTGGGGGTGGATTAATTACGGAGCACTGTGAGGGGATGCTAAGCCTTAATGAGTTTATGACAGGATGGTAATGAGACCTGTGGAGGTGGCTGTGGACATCCCATTCTCTTATCCGTGTCTAGTTCAGACACAGGTACAACTAAAATACAACCTGCAAAACTGGCCATAGAAATGTTAATAATATAGATTAGTACATTACAAATATACATGATAATGCAACATGTCATTATTTCAGCATTTGGCATTTGTGTTGCATGTATTTATTACCTCTGGCAAGGAGGTAAAGCTTTGGCTGGGGTTTATCTGTCTGTTTGTTTGTTAGCAAAATAACTCAAACTCATGGATTGTACTGTTCTGACATTTTGACAGTACGTCGGTATTGTCACTGCCTCAACGTGATTGAACTGCTTGGCGGAGATCTGCACTATCCGAGTGCTTTTCTAGTTTTCAGAGATTTGTAAGTGTACAAGCTACTGAATGGCTACATTTCCTCTGCATTCTATAAAGTGTCTGTCTGTCTAACACAATGTAGAATACTTTAAGAAACAAACAGAAACTAAGAAATACTTTAGGAAATACTTTAGGAAAGACACCATCTGGTACATATCTTGTCTGGACCAAGCCAGGGCTAGACCCCATCAGCATAGTGTTTGCAAGCGGTTTGGTTTCAAATGTGTGTAAACACAGTGCATGCCTTGATTAATGGACCATCTTCACAAATAAAACATTAGGTGCATGCTTATACTAACCACTGTCCATCAGCACTGATAGGATATTCATTTATGTGTAAAAAAAAACAGCTGTTTATTTTTTAGCTGAAGTAGTCTGTACACAGGTGTGTGTGCGTGTGCATGTGTGTGTGTGTGTGTGTGTGTGTGTGTGTGTGTTTATGTGTGAGCGCGTCACATTTGTGTGTGTGTGTGTGTGTGTGTGTGTGTGTCAGAGATAAGCTTCACCTTATGCTGAGTCATGAGTGCTTTCGGAAAAACAGGACATCACTGATCTGACCGGTCCACTCACGACGTGCCTCCAGGAGTCACAGAACACTTTGTTTCCTGGGCGAAAATGTGAACCAGGAAGTCACCGAGAACCAGAAGGAACCGGGGCCGTTACAGTGCAGAAAAAAAAGATAACAGAAACGCTGAGCCTTTTTTTATCTGCTGACAATTTGCATACCAATACGCCAGGCTTTATCAAGCAGAACTTATACAAATAGGAATTTAACTGCTTCAGCTGAGCCATCAGATTATGGGCATTAGCATTTTTGCGGCACCATTACTCTAAAAAGAGTCGCACAAATCTGTTAACAAAATAATGATAGTGTCCACGCGAAGCAGTTGTTTACCAAGGTTTTATGGGGAAATATTATTGATGAGGGTATGTACACGCAAACACACAAACACACACATACACAAACACGCTAGACAAGACACGCACACAAGAATTTCCACTGCGTGCACAAACATTACTGGGGAGAGAAATTAAGTCCATGTGTTGCATACTTATCTGGCCTCTTCCCAGTGCTACCTATCCAGCACAGATGTGCACTGGGTGTACTCCCGTAACGTGCGTCTCGTACATCTTTATCTATAATCTTGTCTTCAACAGTATTAACATTCTCTGAATTTGCATACAAGATATTTTCTTGAGGTTAGAAATATCAAGTTACATAACACTGTTTTCTTAGAACTTTTCGGTGCTGTTAGGGTCTTTAGTAAATTATAATGGTACATAATATAAATTGGCGTCTGTTCCATTAGGCTTTGCTCAATAAGTCATTTCACCAACGAGAAGAAAAATGGCAATGGCAAAACTGTGTTTGGCTTCATTTCTCATATTTTCTTTACTTGATTTACTTGGTTCATTCAAATGGCTTCCTGCACCAGTATGATGCCTAGATAGCACAGTGCTAATAAATGCACTTTTAACCCATTGACACCTAAAACGCCTGCAAAAAACGCCTATAAAAACCTATGCAATTCTATGATAAATGTCCTTATCTCCTGAAGGTTTTCTGAAAAAATACTAAGAATTGTCAACGTCTATTAAAACTTAAATATCTTAGCCTCTGAAGCACATAAAAACATGAAATAAATTGCATTTACAAGGTAAGACTCTCAGCTTGAATTAATACATGTACTAACATACCAACATCCACAATGCTGCCCTACGCAATACATGTACTAACATACCATACAAGTCCACAATGCTGCCCTATGCAGCAGCCGGCAAGAGATTCAAAGCTGCGCTACGCAGCAACCGGCAGGAGGTGCAATGTTGCGCTGCGCAGCATCCGGTATAAATGAGTTAATGGAAATGTAGGCGAGGAGTGCACTTCACTAGCCTGTGGCTGAAGTTGGGGCGAACAGAAAAACCTGAACTGATCCACAGCCCATCAGGACCAGTGTGCCAGAGTCGCTAATTAACAAACAAACAAACAAACAAACAAACAGACAAACAAACAAATCAGAGGAGCTGTGGTCTGTGATGACTGCAGAGTATAATTTCAAGCGATGTCTCTTCAATGAATGCAAACACTTCCTGTGCCTTTCATCAGCATTACGAAGCTTTGGTATGCAACCAGCACACCATCAACTTTCAAAGCCTGCACCCACAAAACTACATGGTGCACAGCCTGCAGCACAAAGAGCTACTGATGTGGTAATCCTTCTTCTGACATGCCCATATGCCATTAGGATTGATCACACACCAAGATGATGACATTAAAAGTGGCTGCTTATTAAAAAAAAGTTATGAATTTCATCAATGGCATTTCCCATGTTAATTTCCTGATTTTTTTTTTTGTGAGGTAACCAATGCAGGCAGTGACAATACCGA
Organism: Setipinna tenuifilis; assembly: GCA_030347295.1. NCBI lineage: Eukaryota > Metazoa > Chordata > Actinopteri > Clupeiformes > Engraulidae > Setipinna > Setipinna tenuifilis. Next base: position 24,634,041 of record CM059267.1, on the reverse strand, counting down.
TGTACTGTCAAAATTTCAGAATGGTACAATCATGACTTTTTGAGTTATTTTGCTAACAAACAGACAGACAGAGATAAACACCTCCTTGATAATAACCTCCTTGGTGTGTTGTACATAAACAACTAGACTTGGCTGTAATCTGGGGCAATCTGGCCCAAGCAGTGATGCCGCTAATCAAGACAACAACAGAAGAGGAGCTGGAGCCAACATGGTAGTCCTGTAGTACTAAATCTTCCCTAGGACAGGTGAGACTGTCGCGCACGATGTATCCCCATTCCGGCTCAGAGTCCAGCAGGAGATCTATGGACACCCCTGAATGAAGTCAGTTAGTCAGAGAGACAGGAAACGCAACAAGAGCACAATGACTTGAAGGTGTGCAATGGGACTTAGAGGTTGAAATTATTTAAAACATAATCTCCTTTCATGTCTACTACAGGCTATTTGCCAGGAACTCACTGTAAGGTGACAAAGAAATCTTTTCCCACATTAAACCGACCTTAGCCTTAAGTCTCACAGTGTGCAGGTATGCCGCATATATACTGTACCACATGATCATGTCTGATTATGTCTGTAGGGTGCAGACACCACAGGAGACTGCAGGACATGAGGGGCATTCATGAAGTAGCACACTGCAGTAACATCTGAACGAAGCACACACACACACGCACACGCACACACATACACACTCATCCAGCCACACTGGATAAATGCATGCACATATGCACACACACATTTTGGTCTCTGGGTGTTGCAAATGTCCCCTCTGACATCCACCAACTTCACAGTTCACTGGTTGAACACATGTGAGGGGAGTCAGCAAGCTAGCTCTCTCTCTCTCTCTCTCTCTCTCTCTCTCAGTTGCTCTTACTCCTTCTCTCTCGCTCTCTTTCTGACATCCTCTCTCTCCCTCATGCTCTTTTTCTTTTTCTCTTTGTCTCTCTTCAACACACATACCCATGAGCATTACTAAGCTAAAAGGGAATACACTGGCATATACACTGCTGTGTGTAGTTATATACTTCACCTTTCAGTGACACACTCTACAATGTCATCTTAACAGAAGAGTTAGACCATATTAGCTCCTTTACTAAACACACATGCTACATGGGAGCTCTCTCTCACACATTTACACACACAGGCATGCAGGCAGGCATACACACACACACACACACACACACACACACACACGCACACGCACACGCACACACACACACACAGGACATAAGCACTGCACCATGCTGTATGTTTCATCCATAGACGGTATACTGGAAAAACCCACTTGGGTTCATCCCTTAATGCACAACCTGCAATGTCAGGCTCAGCAAGATCAACAACAGCTCAAATCAACCACCACACAAATATTTATGTTTAAAACACAAATAGCCTTAACATGTTCATGTTTATGTTCATGTTTTAATGTTCATCATGATTGTCGTCATCAATATCATCATCATCATCACCTCCATCATATCTCTCAATGTCACATGCACACACACACACACACACACACACACACACACACACACACCCACAAACACACACAAGCTGTCAGAAAATATTAGATGTCCACACACACACACACAAAGAAAGAGGGGGTGGGTGCTTACATGAAACATCATATTCTGTTGCATGTCCGCCTCAAGCTTATGTCTTTAACACACTGTGACGGTAGCCTTGTTGAAATTAAAGGGTGTTTGTAAAGGCCGTACAAAAACTATGGGA